>CAXKVI010000001.1:159152735-159189806 GCA_964058755.1 Campiglossa producta
TTTAATAGTAACCGTGTCCTATGTGATTCAAGTCTCTGGGTCATGGGAAAGATTCCTAATCTGAAACGTATTTTCTAACAAAATTTCTAAATAGCTAAGTCTGCCTGAGGCCCTTGCGAACATTTTGTTTCAAGTCTCTAGCTCATCCCGAAATTACTCAAAAACCCCCTTCTTCGGAGATTTTCAGTTCTCATTAAGCGGACGTGGGTAGAATTATGCCTAAATTAACAGGGGCCAATACGAATGGGATATAGGGGAAGATTGGCGTGGTAGAAGTAAAGAGGGGCGTGGTAGAAGAAAAGAGGGGCATGAAGAGAATAAGGGAGGGAGGTAGTTCCCGAAATATACGAAAAAATAAATAAATTGCTGTTAGGTGGCAACCGAAAGTGGCAACCCCGCTCGAAATTATCTTATTTGGAATATGGTCGCAATTACCTTTCATTTGATACCCATATTTGTATCTAGCTCTATACTTAAAAAAGATTGGGATAGGTGGCAACCCTGTAAACCTCTGTAAGTGGCAACACCCATGTATATAATCTTAGAATGAATCAAGTTGGGTATATGCTAAATTTTATCCAAAGCGGTCAAGCATTTCCCGAGATATACGAAAAAATTAATAAATTGCGATTAGGTGGCAACCCTTAGTGGCAACCCTGCTTGAAATTGTCTTATTGGGAATACGGTCGAAAATACCTTTCATTTGATACCAATATTGCCATATCTATCTCTATATTAAAAAAAAATTGGGATAGGGGGCAACCCTGTAAACCGCCATAATTAGCAACACCCATGAATTCTTCTCGGCTATATTACAATTTGTGCAATGTTAGCTAGATCCTAGAATATCACCTC
This sequence comes from Campiglossa producta, assembly GCA_964058755.1. NCBI lineage: Eukaryota > Metazoa > Arthropoda > Insecta > Diptera > Tephritidae > Campiglossa > Campiglossa producta. The sequence goes on from CAXKVI010000001.1 coordinate 159,153,591, forward strand.
CTATTTGATTTGCACAGCTAAACATCGTGGTGAAAATCGCCTAAGCCTGAAAGTCTGCTGCAATTTCTACTTCCTTTGCATAATTTCCGTTGCATCATCAGCCATTTTCTCAAATTTTACTCTCAATAAAAACTTCATATCTCCGCCTAAGAAGTTAGTTTAATGTTTCGCTGAAGGGTAGTTATTAGAGATTGGAAAAATAAATCAATTCAAGCGCCTTAAGAATATGTTGTGTAAATTTATTTGAAAACAAAAATTGGGTAAACTGTATCAATTATGTTAGCATAATTTTAGGCGTTTTATTTTGACCTATTTCATGAACTCTAGTAGTTATGGTCATTGCTGGGATAAGTAAATATTAGGCTGTTTAAAATACCTTTAGTCGTTGAAAAAAAAACTTAACTCGTCGCAATCTTAGGGGAGCAAAGTGGATCTGTCCGAACTTACCCGTTCAGGTATAAAGATGTACAATTATTCGTTTCATAGGGCAACCAAAAAGAAAAAAGAGATCAGCTACGACTTATCCCATACTCATTTAGTCTAATTGAATTTTTTGCGGCACCTTATTTGGGTCCCAGATCATGGACATACGTAAATTCCCCACTTTCTTAAGTGAGCTGTGAAAATTGAACGTCAATGATTTAATCAAATGGCCAACACGGAGAAAACACTCAATATTTGAAGCCACAACAAAGGGATTTTCCATATGGCCAAATTCCGGGACTGATTTTCCTAGTGTTGGTGGTATCACAAGGGGCCTTTTAAACAGGCCTTAATGTGCCTCTGCGGCTACTACCTGAATCTAACCTAAGTACTTTTGGTATATTGACACGGCTAACATTCGAAGCTTCACTGCCCACTTGCAGCATATACTTCTGGCTACATCATTAATTTTTTGTCCCCCTCCTTCAGTTATCATACTTTCCTGCAAAATTCTTATTAGAAATTTGGCAAATATTTGTAAAGATTTTTAGAAAAGTTTATTTGAAGTATTGTTATTTATCCCAAAAAGCAGCACAATGGCTATTCAAAATACCAAAGTTTAATAAATATTGATAACTTCGGTTAACAAACTTTTAACTTTCCGACAACTTTTCATATTTCTCACAAAAATCGCGCCATTGTTGTACCTACTTCACGTCGACTTTCGATTGGTCAGCACTTCACATTGGCCTTGTCTACTGCTAACTGTTTATTATTGCATATTTCTAGGCGCATGCATACAAATGCTTCAGGATACCATTATTGCCGTTTTTGTGTAAATAAAAGTTAAAAGCGTTGAAAAAAGTACAAAAAGGAACACCACCAATAACTACTTGGGGTGCACATACACATTTCCCACCATCAAACTTTGCATGAACAAATAAAAAAAAAAAAAAAAAAACCAAGTCTACTTTGTGGCGCAAAAGCTTTATTTTCGTGAAATACCGCATAAAGTGGTAAACGTTCAGCAACAATGCAACCGGCATTTAATAGCAATGAAACTGAATAAAAGTAACAACAAAAAAAAAACGTTCGAATGAAAATAAACTACATGCAAATTTGTTGTTGTAAGTTGTAAAACAACAAATATTAGTGGTTAGATGGCGTGTGCAGGTAGAGTTTATGAGCAACACGAAGCATTCGAATAAAGTCCATTGAGTTTATAAAATACTATGAAGGGTGCTGTTGCTGTTGATGTTGTTAGTGTGTTTGTACAAAGGTCGAACAATACTGAGCTATACGCGAGCATACAAACAACGATGCATAAACACATACAAACAAAGCATAGAAAGCTACTTTGATATGCGTTTGCATGCCAAATACCAGCAAGCATGCTTCTAGGTGCAGCTTTAAAGCAAAAGCCGGCTGCTGCATCGCGTTTGTTTGTGGGTGCCTCTGTATTTTGTTGGCGAAGATCTAAAAAAAACTCGAACAATTTTCTTTGATATGCACAAACCCGCTTACATATTGGGTATATGTTTAATGGCGTTGTGAGTTTAAATATCCGAAGGAGTATTGTGTAGAGAACCCGGTATTTGCCTCGGCTGTGGTTCTTGGAGGCATTTTTGTAGGTTTGATTTGATGATTGTTTATCTTAGTTTGTTAAAAAAATAAAATAAAATAAAATAAAATAAAATAAAATAAAATAAAATAAAATAAAATAAAATAAAATAAAATAAAATAAAATAAAATAAAATAAAATAAAATAAAATAAAATAAAATAAAATAAAATAAAATAAAATAAAATAAAATAAAATAAAATAAAATAAAATAAAATAAAATAAAATAAAATAAAATAAAATAAATTAAAATAAAATAAAATAAAATAAAATAAAATAAAATAAAATAAAATAAAATAAAATAAAATAAAATAAAATAAAATAAAATAAAATAAAATAAAATAAAATAAAATAAAATAAAATAAAATAAAATAAAATAAAATAAAATAAAATAAAATAAAATAAAATAAAATAAAATAAAATAAAATAAAATAAAATAAAATAAAATAAAATAAAATAAAATAAAATAAAATAAAATAAAATAAAATAAAATAAAATAAAATAAAATAAAATAAAATAAAATAAAATAAAATAAAATAAAATAAAATAAAATAAAATAAAATAAAATAAAATAAAATAAAATAAAATAAAATAAAAGAAATAAAATGAAATGAAATGACATAAAAAAAAAATAAAATATAAAAATTAAACAAAACAGAATAAAAAAATTAAATAAACACAAAAGACAAAATAAAGTTAAATAAAAAAATAAAAAGTAAAAAAAAAATAAAATTAAAAAAAAACAAGTAAGGAAAGCTGTCTTCGGCTGTGCCGAAGGCTAAATACCTTTCATGAATAAGCGTCACGATTTTCACTGTTTGATCCCCAGTACAGCCTGTGTGAATTTAACTTTAGCTCATACCGAAATTATCGGAGCTATCGATTATATGGGGACGATGTGTTATATTGGTCCAATCTCATTGATTTTTGACATCGACATTCCACATTCTAAAATAGCAACATTTACGAAATTTCACGTTCCTACCGATATAAATACAGGAGTTATCTACCAAAATCCGTTTATCGGAACAATCGATTGTATGGGGGCTATGTGAAATATTTATCCCATCTCTATGAGTTTCAACATCGATATTTCACATATAAATATAGCAATACTTACAAAATTTCACGTTCCTACGTGTTTAATTACAGGAGTTATAGCCCAAAATCCGTTTATCGGAATAATCGATTGTATGGGAGCTATGTGAAATATTTATCCCATCTCTATGAGTTTCAACATCGATATTTCACATATAAAAATAGCAATACTTACAAAATTTCACGTTCCTACGTGTTTAATTACAGGAGTTATAGCCCAAAATCCGTTTATCGGAATAATCGATTGTATAGGAGCTATGTGAAATATTTATCCCATCTCTATGAGTTTCAACATCGATATTTCACATATAAAAATAGCAATACTTACAAAATTTCACGTTCCTACGTGTTTAATTACAGGAGTTATAGCCCAAAATCCGTTTATCGGAATAATCGATTGTATGGGAGCTATGTGAAATATTTATCCCATCTCTATGAGTTTCAACATCGATATTTCACATATAAAAATAGCAATACTTACAAAATTTCACGTTCCTACGTGTTTAATTACAGGAGTTATAGCCCAAAATCCGTTTATCGGAATAATCGATTGTATAGGAGCTATGTGAAATATTTATCCCATCTCTATGAGTTTCAACATCGATATTTCACATATAAAAATAGCAATACTTACAAAATTTCACGTTCCTACGTGTTTAATTACAGGAGTTATAGCCCAAAATCCGTTTATCGGAATAATCGGTTGTATGGGAGCTATATGTTATATTGGTCCGATCTTGCTGGTTCCGACAAATGATTCCTATATTGGAAAATGGTGACCGCATACCAAATTTCAGCCAAATATCTCAAAAACTGAGGGACTAGTTTGCGTTCAAACAAACAGACAGACAGACGGACAGACGGACAGACGGACATGGCTAAATCAACTCATCTCGTCATCCTGATCATTTCGTTATACTTATTGATGGGCCTATCTCTTCTTCTTCTCATATTTACAAACATCGGGCCAAAGTTATAATACCATTTCATGTTCATGAAAGGTATAAAAATTTAAATGAAAAAAACTGAAAAAAACAAAAAAAACGGGTTTAGCCAGTACACGTGAAAGAAGTTAACTTCTTAAATTCAGAAATTACGAAATAAGAATAAGGTGTATTCGAGAATGGTTAGGATACACAATTTCTTACTTCCGGGAAAAGCGATCAGGGAACCGATCTATTCGAAAATATCTTATACATGGTGCGTTTTCCTTCAAATTCGGTTCGTGGGTAGAATTATGCCTAAATTACCAGGGGCTAATACGAATGGTATATAGAGGAAGAGTCGGCTTACAATTTCTTTCAAATTTTACTCTCTATCAAAACTAAGAAGTTAACTTCAATAATTGAAAAGTGCAAAAAAATATTAAAAGAAAATTATACCAGTATTTTGTAATTCTGTCTCATATCAAGTCACTAAATTTGAGATATTTCATTAGATACAATTTTTGTGACTTGACATGATTGCGGTATTCTATAAGAGAAAGTAACAAGAAATCTACCATAGTCTCTCTCTCCCTCATTTTAAGCTGTGGTGAATACGAAAATTGCCTAAATTTTAAGTGACGCATTTGACACTCGCCCTATAGATGTCGATGTAGCCCAGGCGTTAAGCATCCGGATATTAACTCTTTTTAAACATATAAATATGTACTTCTAATTCGTAAATTCACTTTTTTTAATGTTTTCTACTTTTTAACAAATTTTCTTTAATTAATTTCGTTTGTTACCTGCCTACAAGCAGAACACAAATTAGTGACTCTTTATTGAGACTAGAGATGTGAGGCAGCTTACTGAATACCAAATTATATCAAATATGAAATAGACTACGAAATGTCTCTATTAGCACTTCTGGTCTGTCGGTCACTTTACTAAAGTACTTCTTTCCCACGAACCGGTTAATTTTCTTGTGCATCACTAGCGCAATTCATACCGTGCTAGTAAAGTAGGTGTGGTTGCTCTAAGCTATTGCAGGTGGCAGTCATGCAGTACGCCATGCGTGTAGCCACTTCCTTTTTGCACATCAACATTAGTAGTTTGACTGTGGCAAGGGTGCATTTTGCAACAAAATACCACAACATGCATTTCTACAAATTGCATGCATCTCGAGGGCAATGCTTTAGGATGTTTCGTTCGATGGTAAACGAGGGAATTCAAGTCAAATTTTATTTGTTGAATGGTATTAGAGTTTGTGATTATTTGAATGTGTGGCATATGAGGACGATTTATACCCAGTAGTACAAACAAATACATTGAATATACTCGATGTGATATAATACCACTGATGATTAGATTTGAACTGAATTTAATTTTTTTTTTCTATTTTTAATTATTTTTAATTAATTTTTTTTTAATTTTATTAAACTTTGTTTTTTATATATATTTTGCTTTTTGTTATTTCACTTTCTTAAACTTTATTTAGATATATTTTGCTTTATTTAACTTATTTTAATTTAATTTTTTATTTATTTTTTTTTATTTTATTTTATTTTATTTTATTTTATTTTATTTTATTTTATTTTATTTTATTTTATTTTATTTTATTTTATTTTATTTTATTTTATTTTATTTTATTTTATTTTATTTTATTTTATTTTATTTTATTTTATTTTATTTTATTTTATTTTATTTTATTTTATTTTATTTTATTTTATTTTATTTTATTTTATTTTATTTTATTTTATTTTATTTTATTTTATTTTATTTTATTTTATTTTATTTTATTTTATTTTATTTTATTTTATTTTATTTTATTTTATTTTATTTTATTTTATTTTATTTAGTTTATTTTATTTTATTTTATTTTATTTTATTTTATTTTATTTTATTTTATTTTATTTTATTTTATTTTATTTTGTTTTATTTTATTTTATTTTATTTTGTTTTATTTTATTTTTTTTTTATTTTATTTTATTTTTTTTTTATTTTATTTTATTTTATTTTTTTATATTTTATTTTATTTTATTTTATTTTATTTTATTTTATTTTATTTTATTTTATTTTATTTTATTTTATTTTATTTTATTTTATTTTATTTTATTTTATTTTATTTTATTTTATTTTATTTTATTTTATTTTATTTTATTTTATTTTATTTTATTTTATTTTATTTTATTTTATTTTATTTTATTTTATTTTATTTTATTTTATTTTATTTTATTTTATTTTATTTTATTTTATTTTATTTTATTTTATTTTATTTTATTTTGTTTTATTTTATTTTATCTTATTTTTTATTTTTATTTTATTTACTGTTGAGTATATAATATTTGTCCAAACCGCGTCTTGTCCTTTACCAGGACTTTTTTTTAGTGCTGTACCATGCATTTGGTGTGCAATTTTTTTTGAAAAGATGCTTTGTAAGTAACTCGAGTGGGGGAATAAAGAATTATCTATGCGACCGACCTTAATCTCCGTAAGATTTGTATACATTACATTACAAGCCTAAAAGTATGCAACAATAAGTGAATATGCAAGCAAACCGGCTACAAAAGAAATTTCGTGAAAAAGGTGAACTAAAAGAAATTCCAAGAAATTGAGAGATAGAGGGTATGAAAAGAGAGAGAGAAAGAGACGGAGAAACTTGGAAGTGGTGAATTGAGTTAAATTTGAGCGAGGAGAGAGAGAGAGAGATTGATGAATGGGTTGAATGGAGAAAAAAGTGTGATAAGAGAAAATAGAGAGTTTATTTCAGATGATTAGAGTGTAATGTGGGTGGAAAACAGTTTAGAGAGAGAAAATTAACCTTAAAAATCAAAAACAAAAACAGCTCCAGATACTCACCACCTAGGCGAGAATTAAAGAGAACAAAAACAACACTTTTTAATGAGCGTATCGCGAACGCGACATCTATAAAATTGTGCTTGCCTATGTGACTTTTGTTGTCGTTGCTGCTGGTTTTCGTTGTTGGTGTTGTTGTTGTTGCTACTATTACCGGTTTTACGCCAGTGTTTATTTGTTTTCATTTTATTGTCGCTCTTACGTGGCGCACACAGTCAAAATATTTGAACAGAGCTGCCAACATAAATATTTGCAGAAGCAAAACAATAATCAAAATTGTGAGCAAAAAAAGAAAAAATAATAAAACGGAGAGCTAAAAAAAATAAACAAGAAAAAAAGCACTTTAAAGCAACAAAAAAAATTCTTACCGAAAACACCGTCGAATGTGATAATGTGTTAAAGCGCCTAAAAGTAGGCAATATTGTGAATGTTTAAGAAAAAAGGAAAACTAAGGATGCCCAAAATTTAAAGTGAACTGAAGAATTTGAAGACAGTTGAAAGCTTTTTAAATAAATAAATAAAAAATCTTTATCCTAAATAAATTGCTTTTAAAACCAGCGCCTAAAAGTATATAAACATATCAAAGCAAAACGCACAAATGTCTTAAAAAAACAATTTTCCTGCAAAGCGCAACACAATCAATTCAACAAAAAAAAAAAAAAAACATAATAAATAAATTTCAAAAAACGCACAAAATAGTCGGTAACTTCCGGCTTCCGTAAAACTCTCAAGTATCACCATGACCGCCAAAATGCCACCAGCCGATACTGATGGTCCCAAAATGGCACCCGAAATACCACGTCTCACTTCCGAAATAGCTGCACAAGCGGCTATACGCGCTCAACAAATACTACGCAAACAAGCATCGCAAGAGGAGAAAAGTATGAGTCCAACACCAGCCTCCGCTGGCGCCGCCTTGCATTTGCCACCAAAACCATTGGGCGCTGTGCCACCGCCATTGCCACCGCAACATAACAAACCAGTACCCGCCATACCGGCGCGCGCTGCCGAACGTGCGCCACCACCAGAAATACCGCCGAAACGTCATAGTTTGAAGAGTTTACCCGATGGTTTTCCGTTACCACCGCCCGGACGTCAACCGCCTCCACTACCACGAAAGCCGACTTCAGCACAAAACTCAGCACAAAATAGCGCACAAAACTCACCACTCGCAGCAATGAAGTTCAAAGAACGCCCACCAATGCCACCAGAGAAGGGGATGGATGTGCTTAAGCGCAGCTCGAATCCATTTGATCCACCGTTGCTATTGTCGACAGGCTGCAATGACGCGCTGCCCAAATCGGCGGTACCATCACCAGCGCCTACGCGCGCGAGCGAAGCTAAAAAGGCTGCAGCTGCTGTTGCTGCCGTCGCTGCCGCTGCTGCTACAACCAAAACAACAACAAACACTGCCAACAACTCAAACAATCGCATATCCCCCACTGAGGATTTCGGTTCGGAGGATGCGCTACGCGGCATTGAGAGTGGGTTACGTAATATGGAGCGCGCTATGCAAGAGCAATTGAATTTACGTTCCATGGAAGCGGCAGCACAGCAAAATAATTTCGATTTGAGTTTCAAAGCCGCCTTGGCAGGTGGCGCTGCTGTACGCCATCCTTTAACTAATATGAATTTACGTGGTCCCGCTGGCGGTATTCCACCCTACGAGCGCAATCTCTCCTTGGACGAGTCAAGTGTGCGCGGAGGCGGCAGCGACATTGGCGGTGGAGTAATGCCGCCACAGAACTCATCTGTTGCTGCTGTGGCCGCTGCTGCACGTCAATCATTTGAAGAGTTAAAGCAGTTGCGCTCACAGCAGCTGCAGGGCTCTGCTACGGCACTCAATCAAACTCCCGAGCATAATGCAATGCGCTCTACTATTGAACAGCATATGCGTTCGTTGGATCGTAATTTACCGTTGGAATTGCAGTACAGTCGTCATCGCGCGCAAGCATCGCAAGATTTTAGCAAATCGAATATGATTGGTTTAGGTGGTGGTGGCGCTGCTGTTGGTGCTGGTAGCTCGAACATTGGTAGTAGTGGCAGTGGTTCAGGTAATTTGTCTGCCGGTAGCGGTAATAGTAGCAGTTCGGGTAGCGGTGGTCCAATGCCATTGAGCAGCGAATTTCGCGAACAAATACGTCAACAGTTGTTGGGAAATATACCGGGCAGTGTGATGCATAATACGGGCCTAACACCCGGCTCAGCTGCGGCCGCTGCATTGCTGCAACATCAGGCGCAGTCGAGAGCTGCGGCTGCTGCCGCTGCTGCAGCGGCTGCCGCGCAAGTAGCTGGTGGTTTGTCGCGCGAGGAGATACGTATGCGGCGTCGCTCGTCACACGATGAGACTCAAATTGTGCAGAATGCCAATGCTGGAATGGCGGGTATGATGAAACATATATACATATGCGAGTATAAAGATTTGTTATTTTCATTTCTTAAAACTTTGTGTTATCAAAATAAATTGTTCCTTTGTTTTTGTTTTTAGAAGCTCAGTGCAACCTTAATATTGCTTAGAAAATATGGTTAGTTTTTTTATTTAAACCGAACTCATACTTATGCGTATTGGCGGCCGTCGCAGTAGCGGCCTACTAAATACACCAAGTATATGGGGAACGCAACCCTGTAAAAGCAACACCAAAAAAATTATTTAGATTACAGTTTTACTAAACAGGGTCTCAGCTAAAATCAAGTTTTGGCAAAGTGTCCGTGTGTATTTCTGTCACCAAAGACGTCTCAGCAAAAATTCATCTGCTTTGCAGGTGCCCTTCGGAGATAGCAACAAACTAACCCGCCAATTTCCAATAATTGGAAGAGAAGCTCGAAGCCGCAGATCTGTCTCCACCTGGTCTTTCCATCGGAGTAGTAGTCTCTTTCTTCCTCTTATTCCACCGGCGGGTGCCGATAAGAATACCTTCTGGGCCGGAGCATCTTCGTTCATTCGCACAACGTGGCTTAGCCAGCGAGTCACTGGATTCTAGTTCGCAGAACTATGTCACCGTCTGCGTAAAGCTCATACTTACTTATGGCGTTTTCTTTTCTCGACAAAATGTTGCCCTAATGTTGCCCTCTTAAACTGTAACTTTTGTCCTCGGCAATTTGGCGCCTATCAAAATGGCTTAATTTGTAGATATTGGTGTCCCTCTGCCTACTTATAAGGTATTTTTTTGTGAAATGAACTATAAGTCTTAGAGAGAGCTGAGAAAAATCTACAGGGCAACACTTTTTCTAGAAAAGAAAACGCCATTACATAATCAAAATAGCCTTTAACCTTCAACTGGCCAATTGGAGATATCGCGTGTTTTCAGATCTGCCACCTGGTCCTTTCATCGGAGTGGTAGTCTCTCTCTTCCTCTTATTCCACCGGCGGGTGCCGATAAGAATACCTTCTGGACCGGAGCATCTTCGTTTATTCGCACAACGTGGCCTAGCCAGCGAGCCCCTGGATTCTAGTTCGCAGAGCTATGTCGACGTCTGCGTAAAGCTCATACAGCTCATCATTAAATATTCTTCGGTACTCGCGGTCGCCAACTTTTAGGGGTACATACACCCTTCGAAAAATTTGTCCCTCAAATACTCCCATAGCCGCCTCATCGGCTATCGTTCGTCGAGAGAGGACTTTATTTCGCAATTGCCTACTCAGCCCTTACTGAAAGCACCTTTAAAGGGTTAGTCGCTCTTTGTTTACCAAATGATTTAGTAGTCGCTGAGCAAGAGGCGAAACCACATTGCGTGGGGGTGACAACGAGTACTGCAGCGTTCGGTTGAATCTCGGGTCGGAGGGGGTGACTGCTTCTCTTATTTATTTTAATGCCCTCATTTCCACGAGGAAACAATGAGGCAAAGGACCCATTCGTGGCAAGGTTTAAGGGAAACTGTTCTATCAGTGTCTTCTGTGGTTAAGGAACTCAATATTTATTCGGGAAACCACACGGATATTAAGGGTTCTGAGTTCAAGAAAGGTAAAACAATATCGCCGGGGCAATGTCTTGTCCATGTCTTGGAGCGATGGGGTACTTATAAACCAGACATGGCGGTCTGTAAGGAACACGGGTCTCCAATGACCCTTTGAAAGTAAATGTAATCAAAATGCCGTCAGATTTTATCTTGTTGTTATTGTAGCGACAAAAACACTCCCAGTAGGTTTCGGTTTGTCGAAAGTGACAGTCCTTGATCGATTAAACCCCCGGTATGCTGCGGTACTTGCCCCACAATCGCTGGGCGATTTAGTATGTCCTATTAGGTCATCTGACCCCCTCTTTCTGTAAGGAAGATGAAGGTTGGAAGGTTGGTTGAGCGGTGGAGGGCATCATATCCGTTGATTACCAATCAAGTTGATTATCTTTTGTGGATTTTAGTCGCCTCTTACGACAGGCATACCTACGTAGGCACATTTTAAGCCCCTAACCCGCCGGGGGTGAGATTTTATTTTAAGTGTGCTCTGCTAATCCCGCGATTATTTCTACAGCCTCAGATATCATTCGATTCGTTTTTTTACTGTACACACAATTTTTCAAACTAAAATTAAGCTCCCATAGTATGTAAAATATATCATTCATACGGTAAGCCTGTATTGTTTTGGCTATTTATCATTCGTTTTTTTCTTCACTATCATAGCATTAAAACAATTTTCTCTAGCGCCACATTGCGCTGCCGATTTGGATTATATGCGGTGTTGCTTGAAAGGTAAAAAATGACGACTAAAATCTGTTTTGGGTTTTTTTTGAAACATAACCTAAAATAAAAAACATAAAATCTTAACTCAAACAGATTGATATATGTTGTGAATTAATATTTTGCAAGCTAATCCCAAAAGCAAAGCCACTGCACATTTTAAATCCGCAAAATAAATGGAAAACGCAAACCGAAATAATAAAATAAAAATTAATTGGTAGATAAAACATACGAAAGGCTGCATTTAACCAGAAGAGCTTAAAAGCCTTTTACGCCTATACTACCAAAAATATTCACTACTGACCTTGCATGATTGCTAACTTTTACATAAGTGTGGGTCATATTGATTGTGAAATGAGGCAAGGTGGTCACCAGAACTGTCTCGTAATACACATGAAATTTCAGTTTGGTTTAGGTATTACTATGCATCTCACTAAATTTGTCTAACAATGGTAACCCTACATTATGTATAAGTGTTAAAATATCAACCAGTTACTGATATTGGAACTACAGTACCCACACATACAAAAAATCGCTTTTTTTTATACCCAGCGTACTAGCACTAGTACAATTTATATTTATTATAATTTTGTACACATAACAGTACTACGTAACGGCACAAAATAATCGAGATAGATATAGAGTTCCACATATAAAAGTTCTTAGGTTGGAAAAAAAAGTTCATTAAGGCATGTCCGTCCGTCCGTCCGACCATGTACACGATAACTTAAGTAATAATTGAGATATTTGCATGAAATTTTGTATACAGGTTACTTTCTTTCCAAGGTAGGTTGCTATCGGGCGAAATCGGTGAATAACCACGCCCCTTTTTTGGATATCGAAAATCACATAAATTGACATATTCTCGGTAGCTGAATTGGCTAAAATGATATAATTTTATAGCTGAATCTCCCTGGTCATTATTTGATGATTTTTTGATACATTTTTGAAAGTAGGCGTGGCACCGCCCACTTTTAAGGAAGGTATTTGTAAAATTCGACTGGTCGTAACTTTAAACTGATTACGATAGAACGATGAAATTTGGCACAAAGCATACTAGTATCGTTGGGAGTATACCTGATGAAATTGAATAAAATCGCCGACCAACCACGCCCACTTTCGATATCGAAAATTTCGCAAATCATCTAAATTGATATAATTCGGTAACGGAAATGGCCCCCTGGTCATTATATAATGGATTTTTGAAAAAAAAAAAAATTAAGTAGGCGTGGCACCGCCCACTTTTAAGGAAGGAATTTTTGAAAATTCGTCTGGTCGTAACTTTTAGTCTGAACGACGAAATTTGGTACAAACCGTACTAGTATCGTTGGGAATATACCTGATGAAATTGAATAAAATCGCCGACCAATCACGCCCACTTTCGATATCGAAAATTTCGCAAATCATCTAAATTGATATAATTCGGTAACGGAAATGGCTAAAATGATATAATTTTATAGGTGAATCCCCCTGGTCATTATATAATGTTTTTTTGAAAAAAAAAAAAATTTAAGTAGGCGTGGCACCGCCCACTTTTAAGGAAGGAATTTTTGAAAATTCGACTGGTCGTAACTTTTAAACTGATTACCGAAGAACGATGAAATTTGGTACAAACCGTACTAGTATCATTGGAAGTATACCTGATGAAATTGAATAAAATCGCTGACCAACCACGCCCACTTTCGATATCGAAAATTTCGAAAATCGTCTAAATTGATATAATTCGGTAACGGAAATGGCCCCCTGGTCATTATATAATGGAGTTTTGAAAAGAAAAAAAAATTAAGTAGGCGTGGCACCGCCCACTTTTAAGGAAGGAATTTTTGAAAATTCGTCTGGTCGTAACTTTTAGTCTGAACGACGAAATTTGGTACAAACCGTACTAGTATCGTTGGGAATATACCTGATGAAATTGAATAAAATCGCCGACCAATCACGCCCACTTTCGATATCGAAAATTTCGCAAATCATCTAAATTGATATAATTCGGTAACGGAAATGGCTAAAATGATATAATTTTATAGGTGAATCCCCCTGGTCATTATATAATGGATTTTTGAAAAAAAAATTTAAGTAGGCGTGGCACCGCCCACTTTTAAGCAAGGTCTGAAACCGATTAAAATAACGTTCCGGTTTCGGTTTCGGTTTTTGCAACGTGTTTCGGTTTCGGTTCCGGTTTCGTTCTTCAAAATTTACTTCGGTTTCGGTTACGGTTTCGTTCCGGCTTCGGTTTCCAAATAAAAACAGGAAAAAAAAATTTACTACTAAAATACTCAACTACCTATGTAGCTACGAAATAGGTCTGAATTTTCATATATTAACGCTATGCATGGATGAAATTTCTGCACAACAAATTCCTAAAGTTAACTCTACTTTTTTAAAATGTATAAATCGCTAAAAACATTAAAATTAGTGGCGCTTTCCGAGACAAGCCTGAACATTTCTTTTTCGGATCTCGTAAATTTGTTTCGTCCGCTTCATTCAACTATAGTCAAACTTCCTCTTTCAGAATTTTGATACTGATGTCAAAACGTGGCTCGACAATCTTCCATGAAAACTTTCAGGGTACCTGTTTGTAAAAGGAAGTACCTATGTGCCCACTCACAGAAGTAAGGTATTGAAAAAATTCAAAACCGTTTGGAACCGGTTCCGGCTTTTTAAACGGTTTCGGTTTCGGTCTTTTCCAGATCAAAATAACGGTTACGGTTTCGGTTTCGGTTTTGAAAAATGAATCGGTTTTAATCGGTTACGGTTACGGTTTCGGTTTCGGTTTCAGTCCTTGCTTTTAAGGAAGGAATTTTTGAAAATTCGACTGGTCGTAACTTTTAAATTGATTACCGTAGAACGATGAAATTTGGTACAAACCGTACTAGTATCGTTGGAAGTATACCTGATGAAATTGGATAAAATCTTGGAGGGCGATCACGCCCACTTTCGATATCGATAGCTTCGAAAATCATCTAAATTGATATAATTCGATAACGGAAATGGCTAAAATGATATAGTTTTGTAGGATGAATCCCCTAGTCATGCTATTATGATTTTTTTGATAAATTTTTAAAAGTAGGCGTGGCACCGCCCACTTTTCAGGGAGGCATATTTGAAAATTTTCCCGGGTCATAACTTTTAAGCTGATTACGGTAGAAAGATGAAATTGATACAAGGTATACTAACATATGATGTAATTGAAAGAAATCACTTCCCAACCACGCCCACTTCCAAAATGGAATATTTCGAAAATCATATAAAAATTACCGCTGGGTGTTTAATGTTCGGTTTACCCTAACTTAGACTGTCTTACTTGTTTATTTTAATTCTTAAACACTGGTTGTTTATTGTACTCATTCGTTTGTTATAAACTAAAAAAATCACCCCTTTTTTATTTTTTTCTATTTTTGGTTTTTAACCTTATTAATTGTCTAACTTTACACACAACTAAAATTTAATATAAAACTAATATCCTTTTTTTCTTCTCTCTTTTTCATTACATTTATCATTTTAGTTACACGTTTACGTGAACACTGGGATGAGACTTCACAGTGTGTGCTGCAACGCGCTGCCCAATTAAAGAATATGCTCGGCGATTCCCAACGGTAAGTGTATTAAAAAGTTTTTGTACCGAAATTAAAACTTTCGTTAAAAAAAAAAATAATTTAGTTTAATGAAAAGTTTTATTTTATCAAACTAATAAAATTCTGTCTCTTTCTCCTTTATCATTAACTTCATAGCTATGAAGCAAAGCGTTTGGAGTTGGAAAAATGGTTGGCCCGCATGGAGGCACGCGCTGAACGTATGGGCAGTGTTGCCACTACAGCTGATGTTTTGGAAGCTCAACAAAAAGAGCAAAAGGTTAGTGTGAAATGTGTACATTTGTTCTAGAAATTTAATTTATCTTTCTTTGCAGTCATTCCATGCCGAACTGCATCAAAATAAGCAACAATTTGAACTTTTTAATGCTTTGACACAAAAATTGATAGCTGTTTATCCATCGGATGATACTACGCGTATCAAAAAGATGACTGAAGCAATTAATCAAAGGTGAGTTAAGCTAGCGAGTGAGGTTAATAGGAAGATGAGCGTGAGTTCCGACCTTATATACTGCCAGTGGAATTGGTCACGGTTATAGCGTAAATAGTGCACGTCCATCAGGTTATTTTATGTTGCTAGAGTTTTGCATAAAATTTTCCGTTCTTCCACTCGTAAACAATTATTCTTCTGATTATGCTCGTGGAAGCAAACTCATCCAAATAAATATTTCCTACTTTATCCCACATTCAGAAAAAAGAAGACACGTTTTGACCTCAGTATCGATATATATATTTTTTTGATACCTCTCCAGGAAACAAGTAACAGCACTAATTTTTGCACACTCACCTGTTCCTTTTGCCACTGCAATAAGTTGTGCTCAAAAACAACCCTCGCCCCATATAATGGATTAGGTGAAATTTCATTCAAGTATTCTGGTTTCAATTATTTTAAGCCTTCCATTGTAAATCCGCAATCTGCAATTTACGCAAGACAACTATGGCGTCGAAACACGTTTCAAGGAAACCATTCCATGTAGTGAGGAAATTATTACTAGTATTGAGGATTGAGGAAATTATTGCTTGTATTGCGGAAGTTATTACTTGCATTGAGGAAATTATTACTTGTATTGAGGAAGTTTTTACTTGTGTTGAGGAAATTATTTTTTGTATTGAGGAAATTATTACTTGCATTAAGGAAGTTATTACTTGTATTGAGGAAATTTTTACTCGTATTGAGGAAATTGTTACTTGCATTGAGGAAGTTACTACTTGCATTAAGGAAGTTACTACTTGTATTGAGGAAATTATTACTTGTATTGAGGAAGTTTTTACTTGTATTGAGGATATTATTACTTGTATTGAGGAAAATTTTGCTTGTATTGAGGAAATTATTACTTGTATCAAGGAAGTTATTACTTGCATTAAGCTATTTATTATTATTGAGGAAATATTTACTTGTATTTAGGAAATTGTTACTCATATTGAGGAAGTTATTACTTGCATTAAGGAAATTATTACTTGTATTGAGGAAATTTTTACTTGTATTGCGGAAATTGTTACTCGTATTGAGGAAGTGATTACTTGCATTAAGGAAATTATTATTTGCATTAAGGAATTTATTACTTGTATTGAGGAAATTATTACCTGTATTAAGGAAATGTTTACTTGTATTGAGGAAGTTGTTACTTGCATTAAGGAAATTTCTACTTGTACTGTGGCAATTTTTGACTTGTATTGAGGAAATTGTTACTTGATTTGAGGAAGTTATTACTTGCATGGAGGAAGTTATTACTAGTATTGAGGAAACTATTACTAGTATTGAGGAAGTTATAACTTGCATTAAGGAAATTCTTACTTGTAATAATTAAATTATTACTTTTTATTTTAACTTGTAATTAAATAGAAAATAATAGAAATTATTACTTGTATTGAGGAAATCGGGTTTTTAAAGTTAAAGACAACATTAACTTTAATTGAGGAAAAAAGTCTTAAAATTAAGGACATTTTCCCTTATAATAAATAAATCGAAGTGTGGAAACTGGTTCGTTGATTCACGGAAAAGCTGTTTTCTGAGTGCACTGACAACCCCCTACACTTAGTTTCAAATATGCGCTCAAGAAATAGTTATTTGAAAAAACTTATATTGCCTTCGGCGACCATCATAAAAGTGTCGCTGACAAGGCGATAGTGCGCTTATTATTTATTTGCTGACAGGAAATACTTCGTCTTATCTTCGTTTACCACAAGACCCGCTTCTAGATATAGGACTCCACTTTCAGTTTAAGACGGTCGTTCATTTCAATATTTTTGTATCCTTTTCTCATCATATGTCTATATTGAGTACCTTTTGTAAGAATGAAGCTGATTTATTTGACCCGCTTGATTCATGGTTCACCAGAATAGTTTTGTGTGTAAAAGCACCCCTAACTTGAATGGGAATCAGATACCTATTGATTCGGTTTCATCAGGCGTTATTAGCTCTAGTAATTCTTTGATCACTTTTTTTGTTTCCAGATATTCAAATTTAAATAATGGTGTCATCAATCGTGGCAAGCAGCTACACGCAGCCGTACACAGTCTGCAGTCGTTCGATCGTGCTATGGATCAAGTAAGTTTTCATTACGATCATTATAATAAGACTTTACTAAGAATCTATATTTGTTCGCAGTTCCTCGCTTTTCTCTCTGAATCGGAATCACTTTGTGAGAGTGCTGAAGCTGAGATTGATCGAAATCCATTAATGTTTAAGGTAAGTGCAAATATTTTATTCTAAGCTGTGAACTAATATCACAGGGGATTGATTTTTATTTTTAAGTAATAAAGTGTGCTGCCCGAATAGTCTTAAGAAGATGTTTCATATCATCGAAAAATAGACCGAAATTTGTTGCTAAACCTCAAGTCTGAGTAGTTATATAATGTTAGGTTTTATCCGGAATTAGACTGCCTTGTGCTATGGATACACTTACGAAGATTATCGCGCTTTAATACCCTTTTATCAGATCAAAATTTTACCCTGACGCACACAACTTTGAGGGTTATTTTTTTTTGTTGTTATTCTACCATATCAGCACGCTAGCGCGACATCTACCGTTCGCTAGTGTATTTAATTTCATTTGGCTTGTATTTCTTGCTGGTGTTTTATGAGTGTTGCAAACGCATTTCGGGAATGAACTATGAGGATTATCTTCAAGTTAATTCCCAAAAATGCAGTTAATACCGTATTTACGCTATTGTATCAACCCCAGGGGCATATCCATTGTGATGGTTTTCAATTTCAAACCCGCCCTTTCGGGATCCAAAAAGTCATACCTTTCACAGTAATACAGCAAAAATATAGTAAAAATTACTAAAAATATAGTAAAAATTGTACAAAAATACAGTAAAAATTACACAAAAATATAGTTAAAACGAAAAAAAAATATAGTAAAAACGACACCAAAATATAGTACAAACGACACCAAAATATAGTAAAAAATTATCCATAAATAAATTTAAAATTACACAAAAAATATAGTAAAAATTACTAAAAAATATAGTAAAAATTGGACAAAAATATAGTAAAAATTACTGAAAAATATAGTAAAAACTGGACAAAAATATAGTAAAAATTTGACAAAAATATAGTAAAAATTGGACAAAAATATAATAAAAATTTATCAAAAATATAGTAAAAATTACACAAAAATATATTAAGAACGACGCATAAATAAATTTTAAATTACACAAAAAACAGTAAAAATTGAACAAAAATATAGTAAATCTTAAAAATATAGTAAAAATTGGACAAAAATATAGTAAAAATTGGATAAAAATATAGTAAAAAATGATTTTTAAATTAGACAAAAAATATAGGAAAAATTGGACAAAAATAAAGTAAAAATTTACACAAAAAATATATTTAACTACATAAAAAATATTGTAAAACTATATTAAAAATTACTCAAAAAAATATATCTCGTAAAAACTACACAAAAAAGATAGTAGGATTTATACAATTAATATAGTAAAAAATTACCTATAAATATAGTAAAAGTTGCAGCTTCTGCTGTGTCAATGCCCTGCACTTAGTAGAAGACGTTTGGCTATACTCGGCCAACCTTTCCTCGACGACCTCGCTGAGGTATCAAAAATGGAAATAAAGGCGTTATCCAATTTTATTGATTCCACGAACTGGTTCGTTCCCTTGCCTTGAGTGTGAGCTTTGCTTGTTGTTGTTGTAACGAGGTGTAGTCCTGCCCAACGCGTACTTTTCCTTAACCTAAATTGTCATCAATATCTTCTAACGGGAGTCCAAGGAAACTAGCAGTTTCAATAGGGTTGGACCAAAGAGAGATGGGTGTTAGAATAGTGGGCTCAAATGAGCAAGAAAATAAGTGATTGGTATTGTGGGGGGACGAGCCGCATGCCGGACATACATTCGGCACATCAGGGTTTTTCTGGCATAAGTGTTGGACGGGGTCTGGGTACTCTGTCCTGCCCTTGCAACATACACAAAATATAAAGTTAAACTACGCAAAACAAGGACTGCAACCGAAACCGAAACCGTAACCGTAACCGATTAAAACCGATTCATTTTTCAAAACCGAAACCGAAACCGTAACCATTATTTTTTTCTGAAAAAGAACGAAACCGAAACCGTTTCAAAAGCCGGAACCGGTTCAAAACGGTTTTGAATATTTTTGTGGACACATATTTTATTTAAAAGAGGCTACCCTGAATATTTTTCATGGAAGATGATTAAGCAAGACACTTTTTGACCTCAATATCAAAATTTCGAAAGAATTGAACTATAGGCGAATGAAGCCATCGAAAAAAATTTACGACAACCGAAAAAAAATGTTTTGTGGCCGTCTCAGAAAGCATCATCATATTAACGTTCAATTCTAACATTTTTCTAATATAAAAGGTAGAGTTAATTTTTTAAATTTATCGGTCAAAAGTCCACCAAATTTTCAAAGATTTTCAAATTAATGACCACTAACTTATAACATGCATACTTATATTGAAGAAAATTTGTTTCCATAAATAGCGGAAGTAATATTTATTACTATATATGGGAGAAAATTCTTCATGAAAACCGGAGTAAGGTTATAAAAATTCACACTTATTTTGCATTTAGGTACATATTTGAGTTTTGTAGTATCACAATTTTTTGTGTTGGTGTATTTATTTGGAAACCGAAACCGGAACGAAACCGTAACCGAAACCGAAATAAATGTTGAAGAACGAAACTGGAACCGAAACCGAAACCGGAACTTTATTTTAATCGGTTTCATACCTTGACGCAAAAATATAGTAATAAAATTACAGAAATATTTAGTAAAAATTACACAAAAATATGGTAATAATTGATGCCTTGAATTTGACATTGCCCGTACCAACAAATGTAGGTATCTATATATTTTTTCGAAAAACAGCCGTTAAAGGTGATTTTTGAGAATCAAAAATGTTCTCGAAAAAAAAATTGACCTCCCCCATTCTCATCCATCCTGGATCCGCCACTGAACAGCCCTATTACTCGGTTTTACAAAAATTAATTGTGATTAATTTTTTAAAGTTAATTGATGTTTGTTTTCAACACATTCATTAATAAGCAAATAATCTAACGAATTCTTGATTTGTTTACTCATTCAATAAATAATAGTTTTAAAAAGCTACACTTTTCATAAATAAAGAGTTCGCTGCACCCGTAGTCAATCACATTGCACTTGTTTTGTTTAAAGCTTACAAAAAGTACAAAAGTACATACCTACATGTGTTTTACAACACATAATGATCAATTAAACAAATTTTGTTATCAAAGTGCACTTGAAAATGCATCAAACTTAGGGAAAGTGAATTAATTGGAAGTGCGTGCCAAAGAAAATTCAATTGCGTGGGCGCCTGTTTTTTATTAGACACCAACACAACAACAACAAGAAAATGCTGATGCACTATTCGTTCGTGTGTCTGCCTTACAAGCACTTCACTTAAGCATTACAAATGTATTTGCTTATAAGCATCTATTATTTGGCATGTGGCATTCGACTACAATAATTATCGTTACAATTTCGACTTTTGATTTTTGAGTGGGTCTCCTCAATGAATTGCATTTATTTGCTCTCACCCATCCATCTTTCATTTATTCTTTTTGTGGTGTTCATCAAGCGCTTAAATGCAAACACATTTTTTATTATTTAGACTATCTGCATTTTGATTTGCGCGGTGCCACGCCCACTTGAAAAAATTTATGGAGAAATCATAAGAGGGGGATTCACCTATAAAAGTATATCGTTTTAGCCATTTCAGCTACCGATATATCAATTTATGTGATTTTCGAACTTTTCGATATCGAGAAAGGGGGCGTGTTTATCATCCGATTTCGCCCATTTTTAATAATTAATTTTTTCTCAAGTCATCGTGTACACGGACAGACGGACGGACGGACATTCCTTGATGAACTTTTTATTCCAACGTAAGAATTTTCATATATGGAACGCTATATCTATCTCGATTATTTTGTGCCGTTGCGTAGTACCGTTACGTGGACAAAATTAAGGGAGCTCTAAGTTACATATAAAGACATCGTTTTTGAGATCTTCTTTGATTTACTTCATCTGCGTTCCAGAGCCTTATTTCTATTTTATTCAATTTTATACTCGTGAGTTCCACCATAAGCCCCTTTTCCTTATCTTCATTTTTCTGGAGTATTTAGTAGTAGTCGGTCAATAAATGTACGACGAAGTTAATCAAATGCAGTTAGGTGGCAACCCCAGGTGCCAACTCATCTTGAAGACATCCGGTATCCACTAAAAGTATCTTTTTTTCATAACGATATTGGCGCACCTTGCTAAATTAAAAAAATGAGATAGGTGGCATCCTTGTAAACAATCTTTAAGTGGTAACACCAAGTGGAAAGTCTTAGAATCAAGCATGATTCCAAAATGACCCCAAAATGACACCAAAATGATTGTAATATGACATCAAAATTATCCCAAAATTATCCCAAAATGACCCTAAATGACCTCCAACTGATCACAAAATACACATATACAATACGGTTAAATTGTAACCCTGGGCGGCAATCCTACTTGAAAATATTTTAGTTGGTATGGCGCATCAAACTGGTTTCGAGATAGTACCGGATATACATATATAATGCGGTTAGGTGGCAACCCTAGGTGATAAACCAACATGAAAATATTTCAGTTGTTATGTTGCCGAAAATACCTTTCATTTGACAGCCATATTGGCATATCTTGCTCAACATTTAAAAAAAATTGAGACTGTGGCCACCCTGTAAAACACCTCAAGCGGCAAAACCCAAGTAGGTAGTCTTAGAATCAAGCATCTCTATTTTCGAAATAGTTCCGGATAAACAAATATTCTGCGGTAGGATGGCAACCCTGCTTGAAAATATTTTGGAAGGTATGTCGCCGAAAATACCCCGGCAACCCTGTAAACCACTCCAAGTGCCAACACCCATACTATCTCTACCTCTGCCAAATTTCATCAAAATCCGTCAAGCGATTCTCGAGCACGTTTAAAGTTGTAAGATTCGTTTAAAAGATCCGATGCCACGCCTTCTCTTGCCTTATCTTCCAATTTTTCCGGAGTTGTCCGAGATTACCTTTCTACATCTTCATACCGAATTTCATTCGTTTAGCTTGAATATTTGCAGAGGTATGTACTAATAAAACTCCCATATGTATGAAATGTGCCACGCCCCTTTTTATTATCCCCTATTTGCACGAGGTTTAATTGATGGTTTTCATTATGTCAAAATATGACATCAAATGTTGTCAAACCAATGAAAACCGCTGTCATCTTGTGTCAATTGCGTTTGTAGTCAGTTTTGACAACACGTTGTCATATCAAACGATGCATGTGAAAACGATCGAATTTCAGTTTGCCAGCGGAATTTTTAACGATTGACACACAAAATAAATTTGCCAACATGTTGGCAAATGTGTGTAATATGACGTGCGCACATCCGATTTTACAGTCACAAATGAAATAGGAGTTTTCATGACAGTTTTAAAGACATAATGAAAACACATTTGACATCAAATCGACATGATGGCAGTTGAGTCAGTTTTTGAGGTCAGTCATTTTGACCTAATGAAAAAAAAAAAGCCTTAAGAGACTAACATCAAATAACACTTGACCAAATTTCGATGATAGTATAGCATTAATACTTTAAGATATAAGGACAATGAAAAATCTCATTTGCATAAAAGGTGCCACGTCCCCTTTTTCGTTATTCTACTGTGAGTACTGTTCCTCTAATCGTTCTTCTGTACTGTATGTCACCCAATAGCTGTGTTCTGTGGCGAAAGAGCTATCAAAAAGGCATTACAACACAATGTTTTACGCGTATCTTAGTCCAGTGATTTGTATATTCATATATGTGTGATCTGTTCCTCCTATACATTTAGATGACCTCATAATTGAACTAAATAATTGGAAACATGCTTTCGCTTACTACTCAACTGATTAGATGTTGTAAGCTTTGAGTGAAGCTCATTCATTTCCATTTCTGGTTTGTAGTCATGTATGTAAATTATTTTTTTTCCCCCATTTGACGCTTAATTAGAATGCTGCTTATAAAATCAATTTTTTTTGTTTTTCTGAAGTGACAATCAATTGATTGTTGCAACACTTTAACAGCGCGCCTGATGAGTTTTCAATAGGCTGACAATTAAAGTAGGACAGCTGTTATCGTTGAAATTATACAGATGTGTTTGTAAGAGTATATGCAAAGAATGTTTTTTTTCTTCAATTCTAAAACGATTTGCTGATGCAAGATTTAATAAAATAAGCTTAGAAGAGATTTTTTGAATTTTATAGATAAGCCTTAAACCTTTTTAGATTTCAGGTTAGATATGATGTGATGTGATGATGATATGATATGAAAAAATAATTTTTTTTTTTTTTAATCTAAAACGATTTGCTGAGCCAAGATTTAATAAATAAGCTTAGAAGAGATTTTTTGAATTTTATAGATCAAGTTTTAAACCTTTTTAGATTTCAGGCTAGATATGATGTGATGTGATGTGATGATGATATGATATGAAAAAATAATTTTTTTTTTTTTCAATCTAAATCGATTTGCTGATGCAAGATTTAGTAAAATAAGCTTAGAAGAGACTTTTTGAATTTTATAGATAAGCCTTAAACCTTTTTAGATTTCAGGTTAGATATGATGTGATGTGATGATGATATGATATGAAAAAATTATTTTTTATATTTTTTCAAATCTAAAACGATTTCCTAATGAGAGATTTAATAAAATAAACTTATAAGAGATTTTATAATTTTATGGATAAGTCTTAGCCCTTTTGAGATTTCAGGGTAGATATGATGTGATGTGATGATGTTATGATATGAAAAAAGATTTTTTTTTTTCAAATCTAAAACGATTTGCTGATGCGAGATTTAGTAAAATAAGCTTCTAAATTTAATGGATAAGTCTTAACCCTTTTGAGATTTCAGGGTAGCCATGATGTGATGTGATGATGATATGAAAAACGATTTTTTTTTTCAAATCTAAGACGATTTGCTAATGCAAGATTTAATAAAATAAGCTTATAAAAGATTTTATAAATTGTATGATATGAAAAAATAATTTTTTTTTTTTTTAATCTAAAACGATTTGCTGAGCCAAGATTTAATAAATAAGCTTAGAAGAGATTTTTTGAATTTTATAGATCAAGTTTTAAACCTTTTTAGATTTCAGGCTAGATATGATGTGATGTGATGTGATGATGATATGATATGAAAAAATAATTTTTTTTTTTTTCAATCTAAATCGATTTGCTGATGCAAGATTTAGTAAAATAAGCTTAGAAGAGACTTTTTGAATTTTATAGATAAGTCTTAACCCTTTTGAGATTTCATGGTAGATGTGATGTGATGTGATGATGATATGATATGAAAAAAGAATTTTTTTTTCAAATCTAAAACGATTTGCTGATGCGAGATTTAATAAAATAAGCTTCTAAATTTAATGGATAAGTCTTAACCCTTTTGAGATTTCAGGGTAGCTATGATGTGATGTGATGATGATATGAAAAAAGATTTTTTTTTTTCAAATCTAAGACGATTTGCTGATGCGAGATTTAATAAAATAAGCTTAACTATAAGAGATTTTATAAACTTTACGGATAAGTCTTAACCCTTTTGAGATTTCAGGGTAGATATGATGTGATGTGATGATGTTATGATATGAAAAAAGATTTTTTTTTTTTTTCAAATCTAAACCGATTTGCTGATTCGAGATTTAACAAAATAAGCTTCTTAATTTAATGGATAAGTCTTAACCCTTTTGATATTTCAGGTTAGATATGATGTGATGTGATGATGATATGAAAAAAGATTTTTTTTTTTCAAATCTAAGACGATTTGCTAATGCGAGATTTAATAATATCATATGAAAAAAAAGAGATAATGTATCTCCCGAGAAATGGTAAAGATAGTAAAATCTTATTCAGGTGATTTTCTTTGGCGTAGCAACACACGCCTGGTATTACTAGTAGTTTATAAAAGAAAACGTTCGAAAAAAATCTCTACAAAAAGCTTCTTTGCTGAAGCTTTTGTAGTCCCATTCGGCGAAGAAGTATTACCTCAAGCTAAAAGCTCTAAAAGATTGTAACGCCAACTGCTATTAAAAGCTTTACTTGTCACCTAGCGATATTTTCAACCACTACCAACAGCTGTTAATAAAGCTTTCCAAACAGCTGTTTCATTTTGTCAACATAACACCTGCTACAAGTGATTATCAGTTTTGTTTTGCTACCACTATACGCTTGCACACACATAACAAGTAAGAAAGAAAAAACAAAAACAAAAAGCATTTGATAAAGCGCAGCATCCAACACAAACGAACTGCTTTGAAAGCTGGCAATGCCGAGCATCCAACAACGTTCGTAAAAGTCGCTGTGAGTATTTGTGAGAGAACTCTACAAAAGAGAGTTCGTGTATATGTCCATTGATACATACAAACGTTATCAGGTCATAGTAGACACCCACCCAAACAACAACCGGCTTACCCACACCAACCCAACGAGTGTTTCTAATCCAAAACAAATTGGTTGCTTTTTATTTGTGGTTGAGTTTTCTGTTGTTTCTTTTGATATTTTTGGCGCGCATATTTTAACCACATTCAAGTGTTGTTGACGTTGTTTGAAGTGGCGCTAAGTCAGCTGGTTGTGTATGTGTGATAAGGTGCCGGTTACACGGCATTCACGCTGTAACAGTAAACATTGTTGTTGGTATGTTTTTTTTTTGTTTTTTTGTTTGGTTTCATGCAAGTCTACAAAGAAAGTGCCGAGCTTTAAGTATCGGCACGCGATTTTTACATATGTTTGTGTGTGTGTTTGATAGTTGATGCTGTAGCCAAGTGCTTCAGATGTGTGTGTCAGTATGTAAGAGTAGGAGGAAGTTGCGTACGTACTTCAATGTGTTCAAAATAGGTGTGTTTGTGTATGTTGCGTGTGATGCTTGCTCACAGCCGCCAAATCAACTCGGAAATCAGTTCGTGTTTTGAATTTCTCCGGATAGCATGGCTGAAGCGGAAGATTGAATGAAGTGTAACGCGGCGCGTGTGAAAAAAATACTTGAATTAATAATAATGAGGTAGCTAGTAATTAAAAAAAAAATATTATGGAAGCTGAATAAATATTTTTAAAATTGAATTTTTAATTGAAAATTCTGAAAAATTTGTTTAATGCTTTTTTAAAGTTGTTTAAAATATGTGGAAAGAAAGTGTAAGTGGTTTAGACAAAGCTGTGTTGCCTATCTATGAATAATTAATTAGTGAATGTCTGAAGTATCGTTTGTTGTAATGGTAATTTGGTGATTTAAGATTCATTAGTTTATCTAGACAAAAAAAAAAAGAAAGTGATGATGACCAAAACAAACAAGAAAATGAAAATCTTAATAATAAAATAAAATAGTTGGTATCTGATATTTGTAACAATGCAAAAAGTGATAATAAAACAGGTAAATCCGCGAAGAAAAAAAAAAAAAAAAATAAAAAAAATATAAAAATTCCAAGCCACAATAAAAAAAAATAAAAAAAAAATGTATTTTATTATTCAACCAAATTTTTCTCAAGCTTATTGCTCAGTGAATTCCACTAAAAAAGATTAAAAAATTTGAGAATAAATACAAAAAAAAAAAAAAAAAAAAAATCGACGTCTTGCAAACTGTGTTGTAAACAATGTGCATTCAAACCTAAACTTAATAATACTTGGAAACTCTTTTGTGTACTAACTTAATAAGCCATTGGCATATAGGTGTGAAGCTATTTTGAGAGTTTTTTGTGATTCCTAAAAATACTTAAAACTTGTGATATCAAATAAAATATGCCTAAGAGGAAATGCTCTTTATAAATTTTCATAAAGAAAACGATCGAACGAGCTTAAAAAATAAAAGCTTGCTTTATGCAAATAATTTGAACTATGCATTATTATTTAATACCTAGAAAGCGGCAAACAAGAAATTAAAGATCAAAAGAAATTCAACATCAAAAGAAATTCAACATCAAAAGATATTCTGAAAAGATATCAGATAAACTAAAAAAATATCATAGAAGATGTCTGAATTTCATTCTCTAAAACACATCTAACTATTTCTGTAAAGAGATCAAGTCGTTTAACCTATTTAAAACTACCTATAAAATTTAAGAGATGTTACTCATACCCACCGTACTACCATCCTGCAGCGAAAGCAACTAGTTGAAAACTACTTTAAAACTAGTTGGTGCACCGGGCCCAACTAGTTCTTGCACCGGACCCAACTAGTCAGTGTTTTGTGTTTTTTCCATATAAGCAATTGGTATTTTTTACCTGTTGATGTCCTACGAAATGTCAATTGTCAGATTTCGAACAGAACATACCAGTCATCTACAAGTCATGATATACTAGAATTATACTAGTTGTAAAATACCAGCCCCATAATAGTTAAACCTGAACTAGTATGATTTCCATAAAATGAATTATCCCCATACTAGTACAAAAAGGAGTAGTATGAAATATACTAGTTCCTAACTAGTCTAAAAAGCATTGAACCTGGACTAGTACGATTTCAACCAGAATTTTCATGACTTACCCTTTATTTTTGCATTTGCCTGTATTTTCAGTTTTATTCTTACGAAGGCAGCGACTATTTTTATTTACCCTATCACGAAAAAGCATCTGTGAATTATAAGAGAAAAAAAGGACGTATGGCACTCGGGGACTGCCGCGGTAAAGCTATTGCATATCACTTTCTAACAACTTATGCAATTATAATATTTATGAAAACTCAATGAGCATATTTATGACTTTAGAGCAGTACAGCCTTAACCTGTTAACAGTATAGCCTATACAGCTCCAATTTTATGTACAACGTCACACTGTTAGTAGTAAAGCCTAAATGTAGGCAACGCTTTTATTTATTTTTGTCAAGTTATGTTGCTAACGCCGAACCTTTTAACATTGAAAAAAGTCCGTTACGAAATTTTTTAATCGCCAAGGCCTGCGATAAAATCTATGCAATAGCTTAAAAAGAAGCAAACGAAACTAATGAATTTAGTTTTTTTTAACTGGTATGATTTTATCCAGAAAAATTTAGTTTTATACTAGTATGGAATGGATATTTCCTGACTAGTATGACTTCAGCCAGAAAATTGTAGCTGTATACTAATATTTTTCTGACTAGTTTGAGGTTTCGCTGCAGGGCACTTACACCAAGCTAAAAGGAGTGAAAAACTAACTATTACAGGACCTGGGTTACTGAACTTGCTTGGTTTACCTCGAAGTTGTCAGCAAATCTTACTTAATAGAATATTTAGTTTAATAGTACATTTACACTGCACCAAATTTCATTCATACATTTCATCACATTTGACCAGCTGTGACCGTACAAGGTACTTCTGCGATAAGGGTATCCACTGAAAGGTGTTTATAAAAGGATTTGAAAGGGGATTTTTTTCAAGTCCCATGTAGAAACCCGTTTCCAAGCCATCGACCCAAATGGGGACCAGGTATGGCCTTAGAAAATTTTGGATACCTTTACCGACCTTTTTGACGGTATCTGAGATAATCGCGGAAAGTCCCAGGCCCTGGGATTGCCATTATCAAAGATGAGAAGAATATCTTAGTTAATTTGGATTTGATCTGTTGTTGTTGTTACTGTAACGACCAACACCCTCCCATAAGTTTTGGGGATTATTGTCGATAGTGGCAGTTTTTAGCTGGTTAAGAACTCGGTACGCTGCGGTACTTGGAACCTAGTGGAACCCACTAGGTCATTTTATCTCTCCTTGTTTAAGGAAGGTGAAAATTGTTAAAAAGGGATGAGAGGCATCTAATTCGCATATCATCCATCAAGTCGAAAGTCATTACCTTTTGTTTATTGTCGTCGGCTATTACGAGAGGCATACCTTCCTTTGGTATATGCTAATCTCCTAACCCACAGGGGTTATCGGATCTCAACAATGCTTATGATAACAAAAATAAAATTTTTTTTTTTTTTTTAATTCACATTTGATGTAAATGTGGCATGATTTGTAGGTATATATTTTACCCATAAAATCTCTGAAGCTACTTACGCACGTACATATGTAAAATTCTTAAAATTGGAGTCAAATTGTTTTCTTATTTTGAATTCCTTTACTCGAAATCACTTAGCGGCATATGAAAGAAATCATTCTGCAAAGCTCTGGTTCAGGCCTTGGTAATTTCTCATTAAGTTTTTCATGTTTTTATACCTTTCATGAACATGAAATGGTATTATATCTTTGGTCCGATGTTTGTAAGTATGAGAAGAAGAAGAGATAGACCCATCAATAAGTATACCGAAATGATCGGGATGACGAGATGAGTTGTATTAGCCATGTCCGTCTGTCTGTCTGTCTGTCTGTCTGTCTGTCTGTCTGTTTGAACGCAAACTAGTCCCTCAGTTTTTGAGATATTTGGCTGAAATTTTGTATGCGGAACCCAATTCCAATATAGGAATCATTTGTCGGAACCAGCAAGATCGGACCGATATTACATATAGCTCCCATACAATCGATTGTTCCGATAAACGGATTTTGGGCTATAACTCCTGTAATTAAACACGTAGGAACGTAAAATTTTGTAAGTGTTGCTATTTTTATACATATGTGAAATATCGATGTTGAAAATCATCGAGATGGGATAAATATTTCACATAGCTCCCATACAATCGATTGTTCCGATAAACGGATTTTGGTAGATAACTCCTGTAGTTATGTAGGTAGGAACGTGAAATTTCGTAACTATTGCTATTTTAGAATGTGGAATGTCGATGTTAAAAATCAATGAGATTGGACCAATATAACACATCGCCCCCATATAATTGATAGTTCCGATAATTTCGATATGAGCTTAAGTTAAATTCACACAGGCTGTACTGGGATCAAACAGTGAAAATCTTGACGCTTATTCATGAAAGGTATTTAGCCTTCGGCACAGCCGAAGACAGCTTTCCTTACTTTTTTTTTTATTGATTTACAGACTTTTAGACTTTTTTTCCAAGCAAACAGAATATTTTTTTAGAGCAAATTTGTAAACTTTTTGTTTGCTGAGAAAACGATTTTGAACAAATATTTAGAAATCGACGTCCTATTGAAAGGTCACACTGTTTCAAAATATCTTTCAAAAACATCCTATCTCATTTTTTTTTCAATAACGCTCTATTTCAGAATTTGGCTAAAAAAACTCCCTATCTCAGACCTTTTCTCAATAACGCTCTTTTTCAAATATCTAATCAAAAATGCTCTTTCTCAGCAGAAAATTTATTCGAATTTC
Organism: Campiglossa producta; assembly: GCA_964058755.1. Taxonomy (NCBI): domain Eukaryota; kingdom Metazoa; phylum Arthropoda; class Insecta; order Diptera; family Tephritidae; genus Campiglossa; species Campiglossa producta. The sequence goes on from CAXKVI010000001.1 coordinate 159,184,508, forward strand.
GAAAATTTAAGTATTTTAAATTGCCAAAATAAAAGTAGCAATTAGCTTGTCCTAATTTTAGAAGAGCTTTAACATAAAAACTAGTAAAAAGTTAAATCCTGATTCTACTAACAACCGGCATGCGCGCCTATTTGTATGCAACAAAAATTCAAAATACATACACCTTTATTTTCACATACACGCACTGAGTGGCCTGTTTAATTTCCGCTTTTTACAAATTTCGTTTCCGTTTGTACCGATTTCCGCTTGTGTGTGATTTTTTTGTCCACTTTCTATCAGTGAAATTTCACACAAACTATGTATGATGAATAATATTTTTTTGACATTTTTTTGACATTTTATTTGTGCTATAACAAGCACACAGTTATGCATTTAAATTCATAAAGAGCGCAAATTTAGGCGTATGAATGTGTTAGTGTAAGCTCACAAGCATTCGCCTGAGTAAATATTACGCCTTATTTACCAATTTAACGAAATGTATGCAAATGTATGTTGAAAGTTTACCGGCATGCTAGTAAGTGTGTTGATGTGTGTGTGTGTTGATCTTCCTCGCATGTTTACATATGCCCATTCGCTTACATATAAATTTCAATTAATTTATGCCATTCGTTGCAACAATTATATGCAAATCTGTGGTAAAACACATGCAAAGGCTGCGGATCATACAACACCGTTGTACCGGCAAATACTTATGCAAATATTTACATACAAATATGTTTTGTTATAACAATTTATATGCTTAGTTAGAGTGTATTGCCTGAACTTAGTAGGTATTGGATTATGCTTTTAGGAATTTGTAATTATAAATATTTGACAAATGTGTTGGCACTTTGTAATTAGAGGCAAACATTTTGTTTACATTTTTAAACTAATAAAAAATAAAATAAAAATGAAATAAAATAAAACTAAATAAAATAAAATAAAATAAAATAAAATGAAATAAAATAAAATAAAATAAAATAAAATAAAATAAAATAAAATAAAATAAAATAAAATAAAATAAAATAAAATAAAATAAAATAAAATAAAATAAAATAAAATAAAATAAAATAAAATAAAATAAAATAAAATAAAATAAAATAAAATAAAATAAAATAAAATAAAATAAAATAAAATAAAATAAAATAAAATAAAATAAAATAAAATAAAATAAAATAAAATAAAATAAAATAAAATAAAATAAAATAAAATAAAATAAAATAAAATAAAATAAAATAAAATAAAATAAAATAAAATAAAATAAAATAAAATAAAATAAAATAAAATAAAATAAAATAAAATAAAATAAAATAAAATAAAATAAAATAAAATAAAATAAAATAAAATAAAATAAAATAAAATAAAATAAAATAAAATAAAATAAAATAAAATAAAATAAAATAAAATAAAATAAAATAAAATAAAATAAAATAAAATAAAATAAAATAAAATAAAATAAAATAAAATAAAATAAAATAAAATAAAATAAAATAAAATAAAATAAAATAAAATAAAATAAAATAAAATAAAATAAAATAAAATAAAATAAAATAAAATAAAATAAAATAAAATAAAATAAAATAAAATAAAATAAAATAAAATAAAATAAAATAAAATAAAATAAAATAAAATAAAATAAAATAAAATAAAATAAAATAAAATAAAATAAAATAAAATAAAATAAAATAAAATAAAATAAAATAAAATAAAATAAAATAAAATAAAATAAAATAAAATAAAATAAAATAAAATAAAATAAAATAAAATAAAATAAAATAAAATAAAATAAAATAAAATAAAATAAAATAAAATAAAATAAAATAAAATAAAATAAAATAAAATAAAATAAAATAAAATAAAATAAAATAAAATAAAATAAAATAAAATAAAATAAATTAAAATAAAATAAAATAAAATAAAATAAAATAAAATAAAATAAAATAAAATAAAATAAAATAAAATAAAATAAAATAAAATAAAATAAAATAAAATAAAATAAAATAAAATAAAATAAAATAAAATAAAATAAAATAAAATAAAATAAAATGAAATAAAATAAAATAAGATAAAATGAAATAACATAAAATAAAAAATTAAATTAAATTAAATTAAACATAAATACTTTAATATATCAAAATAAAACCACAAAAAGAATGTAAAAAAAAAAACAAGTAAGGAAGTCTAAGTTCGGGTGAAACCGAACATTACATACCCAGCTGTGCACATAAAGTGGGCGTGATCGTTCACCCATTTTTCTTATTTTCTGTGGTAGTACTCTACATAAACATAACATGCCTGGTACCTAGTTGCGTAAATCTATCTCACACCGTTCTGAAGTTGTTAGCAGTCGAATTTAAAAATTGCTTGACTCATAAGTGGGCGGTGCCACGCCCACTTTCTAAAATTTTGAAAAAATTATGTAAAGAATATGAAAGTTGATGTATGTACCAAATTATATTATTATAGCGAAATCAGTTAATTAGATATGGACTTTTCAATATTTCCACCTCCTTTCAATATAACTTTTATGAAAAAGTAGGCGTGGTCGCGAAGCGATTTCGTTTATTTTCTATAGCTGAATTTACCACAACAATAGTATGTCCTCTACGAAATTTCGTTATACTAGCATAAACTGTTCTGAAGTTATTAAGAGTCAAAATTTTAAAATTTCTTCAAATATACGTGGGCGGTACCACGCCCCCTTTTCAAAAATTTTTATAAAATCGGCCTTAGAACATCTAAATCAATACATATTGCAAATTTTATCATTGTAGCTGCTTCTAATATTGAATTAACCCATTTTATACGTTTTTCGAAATTTTTGATATCGAAAAAGGGGCGTGGTTATGGTCCGATTTTACCCATTTTCAATAGCAATCTATTCTGAACCCAAATAAGTACGCATGCCAAATTTGGTGAAGATATCTCATTATTTGCTCAAGTTATCGTGTTAACGGACAGACGGACGGACGGACGGACGGACGGACGGACGGACAGACGGACGGACATGGCTCAATCAAATTTTTTTTCGATCCTGATCATATTGATATATGGAAGTCTATATCTATCTCGATTCCTTTATACCTGTACAATCAACCGTTATCCTAACAAAGTTATAATACCCTGTGTACAAGTACAGCTGGGTATAATTAGTTAAACAAAAGGAAAATCAATAAATACTACAAAAAAGAAACAATCCGACCAAAGTTAAGAAAAGAGTCTGACCACAAGAGATGCTGCTTTAAAAATCTTTTACCTTCTTCATTTTTCTTTGCGGTATACGTATGTATGTACACATGTATCCAAACTTCAGTTTAGCATATGCATATATATCAGACAAAATATAAAATTTTATTCCGCATTTTTATTTTACTTTCTTCTTGCCATCTAAAACATTAAAGACATTCGTAAAATTGATTTTCAATCGATTTTTCTCAAATTCTACAAAATTGTGCCTAATCAAATATTCAAAAGCAATTTACTTTATTGAGCCAACGCGCAGCACAATGCTATACAGTTGCAGTGTAGACGTAGGTGCGGTCAAGTGGTTGGTAAAAGCAAAAGTGAAGCTCTACAATAAACGGTAGCCATATAGGCGTCCAGCAGCCACTTTATCTACTCACTCATAGCCGGAACATAATATCTAAAGGCGATTTAAATGTACAATTTTAGATTATCAGGCAATTGAAATGCTTCCGAGTGTTTTTGAATATTGGATTTAAGTGGAAAAGTGTAGTTTCTATTGAATAGTGAAATTCAAAGGATACATAAATATGTACAAATGTTTGCGTGTCAGGTTTATGAGTAAATAGCATGGAAAAATTTAAATGTCTGTTTTTTTCGTTAAAACTTTATTATTAAGCGATTAGCTAAAATGTTTGGCTTCATTTTCGTTAATCTGCTTTTGCTTAATTAAAGACAGATAACATAGAAAAAAAATTGTAGGCAGAGTGGGACTGCAGTATGAATTTTTTAGCATTTTTAGTGATTTTTAACATCTTTCATTGGAACTAACAAAAAAAGACACAGGAAGGGCCAATAAGAGTAAAATCGTTAACATAACGACCAACAAGAACAACATTTTTGTTCAAAATACAATTACATGAAAAATGATAAACATGGACAAAATAGACAAAGAAGGCAATAAGGACAACAACAATAAGGGCGAAAATAACGACAAAGCGCAAAAATATCAAAAACATCAGAAGTAAAGAGATCATCAAAAAACTAGAAACAACAAGAATATCAAGCGCATACAAAAACAAACAACATAATTAAGAATACGGAAAAAAGATCAGTAAACAAGAAACAAGAAGTATCGAAATAAATCGAATTGAAAATCGATATCATGACTACGGTCCCTACTCTCCAACGGTTACAATAAAAAAAAACTACCTTCAATGTTATCGGTTTTCTGCTCCATATAGCACGATAACCATCGACGTTTGACAAGAGAGGACAAAAACTATATACAACAGAAAGAATAACATATACAACTAGCTGACCCCGCAGACTTCGTCCAACACAAAATAGATTTTTGTTAAATTCATTTCCAAAATTCCCGATTATGCCTGTATTTTCTTTATTCGAAAAAATGAATTTTGTATAGAAGATGCCACGTCCCTCTTCCCCTAACTCGACCTTTTTTTTGTAAGAGTGGTATTGATATCGTATATCTCCATACCAATTCGCATTTTTCGAGATATTAAACCTTTAAAATTAAGCCCCCATATTTTGTGTGAGTATCGTCGTTCACCTTCATACAAATTTTAATGGTCCCAGCTTTATCCCTCGCCTCTTTTGCTCCAACCTAATTTCACTGAGAATTGTATTGACAAAGTTTACATCCATAACAATTATCTGGTTTCTGCTATGAACCCTTTCAGAGAAATTTAGCTTAAAAATAAAGTTTGTGTTGGAATTTCCATGCCTTCTTTTCCCATAACTATAATTTTTTCGTGAGTATAGTAGTGACACCGATATATCCTTACAAACTTTCAGGTCCCTTCCATGAATCCTTTTAGAGATAAAAAAAAACATTTTTACGAGAACAGTTGGTCACTATCCCGCAAACGTCCAGGTCCACATGTCTTCCACATTAGGACAATATCTCGGAACCTGGTTCGCATCGAACTAAGAACCACACCCTGTTAAAACCCTTATCAACATCTTTCACAATTTGGTCGATATTTGGGAAACGGTTTCGTACATGGGACAGGGATCTACTCCCTTTTAAAACACTCACCTATACCCTTCTTTTGATACAAACATAGTATAAAAACTTTCTAGACCCCCACTTCGCCGACATTTGGGAAACGGG
>CAXKVI010000001.1:159190006-159192506 GCA_964058755.1 Campiglossa producta
ATAAACACAAAGCACAAAATGCAGTGAGCGCTCAAGCGTAATTTAAAACGTCCGTCATTGACTCTTTGTCTGTCGTTCAGCAGTTTATTTATGTCAGCGTTTTGGTTTTTATCTGAATGCGCCGTCAATGGCGCAAAAATGGAGTACGCAAACATTGCAGCCTGACAAAATATAAAAATTGTAAAAAATAAAAGTAAAATTACGAAATAAAATCAAACAAAATAATGTGACACCAACAGCGCAACAGGGCAATAATATGCAAAATATATGAAGTAACAAAAAAATTTAAAAAATATTTCCAGCCACATTTCTTTATTCCAGATTGCTGAACAGCAAGCAAATTGCGCCTTTGTATTGCCAGCCAGTTGTAGCCATATTTTTTTTTTGCAGTCAACTAGCGGGTTAATTGCAGCAACAGCGTATGACAGCCAGCTCAAGCAATAAAGAGAAACGCAAATTGAGTTGCACCCAGTGTGTTGGAAAATAATTGAAATAATCAACGTAGAAAGATTTCTAAAATTATTTTTGTTTTTTTTCTTCCTTTGTTGTTGTCATATAAAGTAATGAAATAGTCAAATATTTTGATTATTATTTGAGAGGAATGAAATGAGTTAAATAATTGAAAATTTGGAATATATTTGTGCAACAGACATTTGTGGAAATGCAACAGTTCAATTAGCAGCTGCTGCACATTAGTGGGAGCGAGAGAGCGAGATTTGCAATTTCTAAAAAAAACACTCAAGTAAAAAAAAAAAATATATAATAAAAAAAAAGAATTAAAAAAATAAAAAAAAGCAAAAAAATAAAAATAAAAAAATAAAAATAAAATAAAACATAAAATAAAAATAAAATAAAAATAAAATAAAAATAAAATAAAAATAAAATAAAAATAAAATAAAAATAAAAATAAAAATAAAATAAAAATAAAATAAAAATAAAATAAAAATAAAATAAAAATAAAATAAAAATAAAATAAAAATAAAATAAAAAAAAAATAAAAAAAAATAAAAAAAATAAAATAAAAATAAAATAAAAATAAAAATATAACATAAAAATAAAATAAAAATAAAATAAAAATAAAATAAAATAAAAATAAAATAAAAATAAAAAAAAAAATAAAATAAAAATAAAATAAAAATAAAAAAAAAATAAAATAAAAATAAAATAAAAATAAAATAAAAATAAAAAAAAAATAAAATAAAAATAAAATAAAAATAAAAAAAAATAAAATAAAATAAAATAAAATAAAAATAAAATAAAAATAAAATAAAAATAAAATAAAAATAAAATAAAAATAAAATAAAAATAAAATAAAAATAAAATAAAAATAAAATAAAAATAAAATAAAAATAAAATAAAACTAAAATAAAAATAAAATAAAAATGAAATACAAATAAAATAAAAATAAAATAAAATAAAAATAAAAATAAAATACAAATAAAATAAAAATAAAATAAAATAAAAATAAAATAAAAATAAAATGAAATACAAATAAAATAAAAATAAAATAAAATAAAAATAAAATAAAATAAAAATAAAAAAAAAATAAAATAAAAAAAAAATAAAATAAAAATAAAAAAATAAAAATAAAAATAAAATAAAAATAAAAATAAAAATAAAAATAAAACTAAAATAAAAATAAAATAAAAATAAAATAAAAATGAAATAAAAATAAAATAAAAATAAAAATAAAATAAAAATAAAATAAAAATAAAATAAAAATAAATTAAAAATAAAATAAAATAAAAATAAAATAAAAATAAAATAAAAATAAAATAAAAATAAAAATAAAATAAAAATAAAATAAAAATAAAATAAAAATAAAAATAAAAATAAAATAAAAATAAAAATAAAATAAAAATAAAAATAAAATAAAAATAAAATAAAAATAAAATAAAAATAAAATAAAATAAAATAAAAATAAAATAAAAATAAAATAAAAATAAAATAAAAATAAAATAAAAATAAAAATAAAATGAAATACAAATAAGATTAAAATAAAATAAAAAATAAAAAAAATAAAAATAAAATAAAATAAAATAAAATAAAAATAAAATAAAAATAAAAAAAAAATAAAATAAAAATAAAAAATGAAATAAAAATGAAATATAAATAAAATAAAAACAATGTAAAAATAAAACTAAAATAAAATAAAAATAAAATATAAAATATAAGAGAATTAAGTAAAAAAAAATAAAAAAAAAGAAAATAAAATACAAAAAATTTAACTTATAAAAAAAATCTTCTTGACTGCATACAAAAAAAAAAAAAAAATTAAAAAAAAAAAAATAAATCCTTTAACTTTAAACGAGCTAAAATTGTATATTTGTATATCCGGACTATCTCTGAAACCGCTTGACCGATTTGAATGAAATTTTGAATATAGATTGATTCTAAGACTATCCACTTGGGGGTGCCACTTGGAGCGGTTTACAGGGTTGCCACCTATTTCAATTTTTTTACAAATGGAGCAAGATATGCTAATATGGATATCAAATGA
>CAXKVI010000001.1:159195006-159197506 GCA_964058755.1 Campiglossa producta
CTACGCCTGAAAGTCTGCAATATAGTACGCCTGAAAATCGGCTACAATTTCTGTATCCGTTGCATAATTTCCGTTGCATCATCTGCCGTTTTCTCAAATTTTACTCTCAATCAAAACTTCATATCACCGCCTAAGAAGTTAATTTCAAAAAATTAAAAAAAAGTATAATAGAAATAAAATTAAATGAAATAAAATAAAAAATACAAGAAAATGCTTGGAAATATTACTTTATATGAGAGGTGTATCCGAATTTCGTTTTTTTTTTTATATCGTCTAATCTACACACATTTACTTGTTGAAATGTGACGTTGCTGACGACAAAGTGTCGCCATCTCAAGAATTTCTCAGCATTTTCCTACTAAAGTCCATTTACTTAGCCTCAGTATAGCGTTCTTGTCGCTTTGACTTTTGAACGTTAATGCAATTCGACGAATTATTTGCATTTGTTTGTTTTTGTTGCTGTATGACTACATTTGTTGTTTCTGTTATTGCAATTTATATGCGCGCTCTAAAGCTGTCATAGCATTTAACATGCCATAGAGGATTTATTCATGTTCGCTTGCTACTCCTTGCTATTGTACGCCTGCTTTGCCAACTGACTCTTTGGCCTCTACGCACTTTTTGATGTCGCCATGTTTGTTCAAATGCAGTGATGCAATTAATATGTTTGTATGTAAGAGTGAGTGTGTATGTGACTACAACTGAACACTTTGACATTTGGTAGCGCTTGATTGCTTCATTTAGTAGTCAAATGATATGCAAATTAAGTTGAATATCTCGTACTGGATGTCGTTGTGGTTTTGTAGGTAGTGGAGGAAGTGTGCTAAGTTAGTACCAGGAAAAGATGCATTGCTTCATTCTTAATGAATTCCGGAAAATATTTGCAAACTATTACTACTTTTACAATTAGCATACCTTTGAAGAGATTTCAGGTGAATCTTTCAATAAGGATGTCTGTCGAAAATTGTATAGTGTTGAAGATATGTGGAGAATCAAAGGATCAGAAAGCACTTTGTTCCGGAACGGCCTTGAACAATATTTTAAAATATTCTCATAATTTGAAAAACTATAACAGGCTCTTTCATAGTATTTGATGTATTGCAATCAATGATTGGTGTTGACAACAACATTGTTGTTAATTAATTATGGAAGCAGCACTAAAACTAACACAAGATTAATGATTGAACAATTTGTTTTCCAAATTAAATTAAATATAAAAAAACAAAAAAAGTAGACACAACTCACCTTTAGAGTTAGTAACTTGAGCTGTTATGTTGCATGTTGGACATTGAAATAATTAATTGCAGCATCAAATTGCTGCTCCAAATAAATGGGGAGCAAGACCTGAACGCATTTTAGCTACAAACTTGCTACATATTAAAGGAAATAGGCACTTTAAAATTTTGTATTTTATGTTTTACCTATAAAAGGTTATTCAATGTAGTATTTCACATTTAAATTTGACTCGTATAACATATCACGTTACACTTTAAATAATTAATGAAATGAAAAATTAATCGCAAGCCGGTTTTGTGGTTTAGCATTTTTTTTGTTTTTGTAAACGTGCTGTCATAGCCACAAATCTTTCAATCCATCAATCGATTGGGTATATGATGATGCTATATATATGTATGTACAGCAGTTTTCATTGTTACAAAGAGGCGGTTACGAGATGATGGAGTATTAAAGCGCTTATCAAAGGACTCATTCAAATATATGTATATAACTGTACAGATGAAAGGATATGAACGTTTGTGAGCTCACAAGTTCATTCAAAGTTGCTCTGGATACATAATTCCTGAAAATAAATTAAAATAAAATAAAATAAAATAATAAAGAAATCTATTATCTATTATATATAAATGCGCAATGCTTACAAGTTTTCTCCCATTTTTGCAATAACCACAATTCTAAGGTATATAAAATTTGATATGTATCGATTGGTCTCGTCGAGCAGGGTGTGTGACAACAAAACAAAAATTAAAAAAAAATTAATTATAATATGATTTGAAAGTCACACCACTACAAGTGCTAAACACGCATTCACTTTATAGAGCCGCTGTTAGGTGTGTATTTAGTTACGCTTGCCTTGTTGTGCTTGCATTCGGTGCAGTTGGGGAGAGTCCGAGTGTGAGTTGTGAGAAGCAAATGCTTGCTCAGACATAATGTTTTGAAAAAAATGCACAAAGCCCTTCATGGCTAGACTTAGCGAAATAAAATAAAAAGGAAAATTGATAAAACTAAAAAAAGTAAAATAAGAAATAGAAAAGTGATTGAAAGTAAAAAAAAGAAATTTGTTGTAAATGAAAGGAAAGGAAAGAATATAAAATAAATAAAAATAAAACAAAATGAAATAAATAAAAGTATAAAATAAAGGAAAGAATGGGAAAGGGAAGGAATGGATAAAAGGAAAATAATGGTAAGATAAGGTAAGGAACGGAAAATATGAGATAAAAATCAAAGGCAAATATATGGAAAAGAAAAAAGGAAGGGAAGAAAG
>CAXKVI010000001.1:159202506-159227506 GCA_964058755.1 Campiglossa producta
TCCTTTAATTTTTTTATTTTTTTAATTTTATTTTTTTTTATTTAATTTTTATATATTTTTCCATTATTTTATTTTATTTTGCTATAATTTGTCAAAATTCCACTTAAAATTTACAAAGATTAATATATCAATGCCCATAAAACTTATAACATACATAATTTGGTTTAGTTATTTTATTTCAATTTTTTTTAATCATTTATTTTTTTATTTTTCTTATTATTATTTTTTTCTTGTTTTTGTTTTAACTTTTTATAGTTTTTTTTTATTTTACATTTTTTTAATTTTTTTTAATTTTTATTTAATTTTGTTTTAACTCTAACTTGTTTTAACTCGAACTAAAATAAAATAAACTATTATTTTACTTCGCTTCCTATTATATTTTGTTAATATTTCTTTATTTTTTTATTTTGTTTTATTTTATTTTTTTTTATTATTTTTATTCCATTTTATTTTATTTTATTTTGTTTAATTTAATTTTATTTTATTATTTTCTTTTATTTTTTATTTTATTTTATTTTTTTATTCTTGGTTATTTGGTTTTTTTATTTTATAAATATTTTTATTTTATTTTTTAGTCTTTTATCTCTATTTATTCTATTTTACTTTTTTATCATTTTTTAATTTTTTTATTTTATTATTTTTATTTTATTTTATTTTAGCTTGTATTACTTTCCTTTTCTTTATTTTATTTTATTTTATTTTATTTTATTTTTTTTTGATTTTTTTGTTTATTTTTTTTTTGTTTTATTTTAATTTATTTTATTTTATTTTATTTTATTTTGATTTTTTTTTTTATTTTTTTTTTATTTTTTTAATTTTATTTTATTTTATTTTATTTTATTTTATTTTATTTTATTTTATTTTATTTTATTTTATTTTATTTTATTTTATTTTATTTTATTTTATTTTATTTTATTTTATTTTATTTTATTTTATTTTATTTTATTTTATTTTATTTTATTTTATTTTATTTTATTTTATTTTATTTTATTTTATTTTATTTTATTTTATTTTATTTTATTTTATTTTATTTTATTTTATTTTATTTTATTTTATTTTATTTTATTTTATTTTATTTTATTTTATTTTATTTTATTTTATTTTATTTTATTGTATTTTATTTTATTTTATTTTATTTTATTTTATTTTATTTTATTTTTTTTTTTTTTTTGTTTTTATTTGATATTTAACATTTTTTCTATTTTATTTTATTTGTTTTATTTTCCTTTTTTCATTTTATTCAAGTTTATATTTTTTTATTATATTTCTTTCAATTTTTTTGCTTTGTTTTTGGTATTTAATTTGGTTTTTTTACTTTATATTATTTATTATATTTTTAATTTTTTTTAATTTTATTTACATATTTTTTTTAATTTTTTTTATTTTTTTATTTTATTTTATTTTTTTATTTTATATTTTTATTTTATTTTATTATTTTATTTTTTTTGTATTTTATTTTATTTTATTCTTTCTCATTTTACTTTATTTTTTTTTGTTTATTAAAATTTTTTTCATTTAACTTTTTTATTTTTTTTGTATTTGGCCAATTTTTGAATTTTATATTATTAATTTTTGTAAATTTATTTTATTTTTTTTTCTTTTTATCTTTTTTTATTATTTATTAATTTCATATTTTTTATTATTTTGTCATTTTTTTGTTTCCTATTATTTTAATGTTTTTTAATATTATTATTTTTAATTTTGCTTGTTTTATTTTTCTTTCTTTTATTTTATTTTTTTTTTTTTGTTTTATTTTATTTTTTTTATTTCATTTCCTTTATTTTTTATTTTTTTATTTTGCTTTTTTCAAATTTTATTATATCTTATTTTTTTTTTTTTTATTATGCATTTTTATTTTTTTTTATTTTTTTTTTCATTTTTTTTTTGTTTTAATCTTATTCCCTTACTTTATGTTATCTTATTTCAAATTATTTTTTGGTATATCATTTTGCTTTATTTTTAAATTTTTTTATTTTAGTTTACTTCTTTTTTTAAATTTTTAAATTTTTTTATTTGTTTTTTATTTTTTATCTTTTTTATTTTAGTTTGTTTTATTTTCTTTTAATCTATTTTATTTTTATTTTTTTTTATTTATTTTATTTTAATTTATTTATTTTTTTTAATTTAATTTTTTTATTTCATTTTATTATATATTTATATTTTTTTTTATTTATTTTTTGTTTTTTTTTCTTTTACTTTGTTTTATCTTATTTTAAATTATGTTATCTTTTTTGAATTAGAAATTATTAATTTTTTTTATTTCATTTTTAATTCCTTATTTTACTTTATATCTTTTTAATTCTATTATATCTTATTTTAATTTATCTTTCTTCGTTTATTTTTTTCACGCATTAACTTGGATTTACCCATATGCAGCTAAGAAACTCATATTACGTCTATCAAAGCATTTACCATTTAACCTTTCTTCCACAAAATACAATAATAACCGTTATACTCGTTATGGCGCAGGTAAAAATCGATTTTTTTTGTATCGCTTTATCTTTTTGTGTTTTTGAACTTTTTACTTTTCCGAGCTACTACGTTGAACATTACATTGCACAATATGTTTGATGGCTAGCGATCAATATTACTACGTTGTATGCAACATCTTTAGTAGTCTTAATGTCACTACAATGATATTTAAATTAATTATAATGACGTTAAGATCATTATGCGCTTCGTTCATGACATAGATATGGGTTATTAAGTAGCTGCGCCTTTCAATGATCAGTGAACAATGCGAAGTGATTGTTTTTGTATTGTCTTCGTATATGCGTGTATCTTTTGTTCGTTCCTCAGGTAGTTGCAAGTTTTGAACTTTAATTGATGAGGTTATGTGTTGTCAGATTTTCGTGGTTCCCTTCTGCCACATTACTTTTTCGATTTAAGTTTTGAGAGCTTTACCCATTCACTGTAAAATAAAAAAAAAGAATTTGATAAATTATTTTCGTGTTTTTCTGCTTTATCTTTGTTTAATCGCTGTTGAAGTACAAAAAATAAAAACATTTTCTGATTTATGCCATTTTTACCAAATCATCGCTACTAATTGCTACTATCTAATGCACTTAATTGTGGCTTAGATTCCCTACATGATTTAAATTGTATTTTTTTGTGAGGTATGCAGTTTCTTTTGGGTTTTGATCTCTTATTACCTTTCACTGACCTACACTTTTTCTTTTTTGAAACAGAAAAAAAAACTAAAAAATTAAATATGTACAATAAAAAAAAATTTAGTTGTTCTTTTTATTAGTCACTATGAACTTTGAAAATTTTTGTGGACTTTTGACCAGTCTAATAATTTTTATCAAATTATTCTTTTTCAGTTTTTTTTTGCGAAAACAAGTTGAAAAAATGCAACAAACAACATCAACTACGATGATTGCAATTTCGATCTTGTTGAAGGATCTTGTCAAACCGCTTTGTTTTGTTGCTAAGAAATTTTTCATCACCTTTACCGGTCACCGAACCAAGGAGATTAGGCATTTCTAAACCACATTGGGTAACCCTTACACCAAACACTACAATACCATACAAAGCAGTTTGACAAGATCCTTCAACAAGATCGAAATTGCAATCATCGCAAATGGTATTGTTTGTAGCATTTTTCAACTTATTTTCGCCAAAAATCAAAAGAATAATTTAATAAAAATTTTTCTACTGGTCAAAAGTCCCCAAAAATGTTCAATAATAAATTAAATTAAAGTAAATTAATTAAAATTAATTTTACAAAAATTAAATAAAAGAAAAAAGGCACCCAAGGACTTTGAAACGCATTTTAAACGTAACTAAACAAAAAAATATATGTGAAAAGTCAAACAAAAAAATATATGTGAAAAGTCATAACAAAGCGTGTACGTGTAATGTTTACTTTATTCTTTAAACAATTCTAGTTCTTTTAAGTTTCTCCACTTGCCATTCTCTAGTTTTGTTTTAGTTTATAATTACAAGCAGTGCGCTTAACGCCATCTTTTTTTTGTATTTAGTTTTTATTGTTTGTTTGTTTTGTTGCTGTGGCGCGAATGTTTATTATTCTTTAGCGGCTTTTAGTTTTTTTAATTATGCATGTTTTATTTACACATAAAAGAAAAAAAAGTTCACATATGTACTCCTAAGTAATAAAAAAAGAGGAAACAACATATCGTCGTTCGCTTGCCAGAGGCATGAATGTGAAAATTTTCTAGATTTGAGTATAGGCTCATGTGACTAACCGCTCGTTTCTCTGCGATTCACGAAAATCCTGGATTTCCAAAGTACAAGGAGCACCCGAGAAAATTTGGAATGCCAATTTCATGAATGTGTAGTTCAATCTCTGAAAATTGTGCCAGAAAAACGAATCTGGCACACATTCATGTTTCTGGCGAAACGAAAATGTTTAAAAATTGAATTTCTGGATCTATAAAAATTTTCGTTGAGCCAGAAACAAGAATATATTTCCCTGAACCCCATACACCATGGCGTATACGTAACAATTTTGCTATACATTCGTGTTTCTAGCTCAACGAAAATTTGAAAATATTTACTTTGAAAATTTTAAGAGAAGAATTGAAGGAATATTAACCTAAAACCTATATCAGTGAAAATAAAATACAATAAACTTTTAAATACGATGTGCCAAAATTTTAATTTTCTCACAATTATGCTTCTGGCAAGCGAGCGACGATATGCAACCAAGCGAGTTTAGAATAGTTTTAATGACTTTTTGCTGCTTAACACCCACAAAACATAAAAAAGTGTGTTGCTTTGTCAAGGTTAGTGCCGCTAAAATTTGTTTTATTTATGCGTTTTTTTGTATTTCTTTGAAATGCTGGTGAGGCTTTTGTGAACATTTTAGCACCTTTCACACGTAAGGCGAGAGCTTTTGTTAGTAAAACTGTAGACAAGTGACAGAGATTTGTAATGTGATACCCAGTAAGCGGTTTATGATGGGGTTTTGTGATAGAGATTGGACTGGGCTGCAAAAAAAAAAATAGTTTTTGAAGCAAAATTTTGATTAATTCTGAAAAATTGTGATCAATTCTAATGAATTTATATATTTTCAAGTAGAGTTGCCACCTTACCGAAGTAAATTTGTATATTTGTATATGCGGTACTATCTCGAGAACAGTTTGACCGATTTGGATGAAATTTGGCATATAGATAGTATGATTGATTCTAATACTATCCACTTGGGGGTTGCCACTTGTGGGGTGGTCAGGTTTGCCACCTATCTTAATTTTTTTAAGTTATGGAGCGCGATATGCCAATATGGGTATCAATTTAAATGTATTTTCGCCGACATACCAACTAAAATATTTTCAAGTAGGGTTGCCGCCCAGGTTTGCCATTTTACGTTTTGTATTTTTATTGTATATTTTTCGGATCATATTTGGATTATTTTAGGATCATTTTGGGTTCATTTAGTGGCCACTTTGTGATAATTTTGGGGCTATATTGAGATCATTGTAGGTTCAATTTTGGATTATTTTGCGATAATTTCTGGGTCATTTTGCTTTAAATTTTGGATCATTTTGGGAACAATTCAGGGTATTTTTGGGATTTTTTATGATTATTTTGGGATTATTTTAGGGTCGTTTTGTGTACATTTTTGGATAATTGTGGTCATTTTCGGATCATTTTGGGTAAATTTAAGGGTCTTTTTGGGGTCATGTTGGAATCATTTTGGGGCCATTTTTGGAATCATTGTTGGATCGTTTTGGGATCATTTTAGGGTCATGTTTGTATAATTTTTGGGTCGACTTGGTAACGTTTAAGGATCTTTTTGTGGTCGTTTTGGGATCGTTTTAGGATTAGTTTATGATTATTTAAGGGGGACTTTCGGGATCATTTTGGCTAAGTAGAGTTAGCGCTAAATTGATAGCACCGAGCAAGCGGTCACCCAGGTACTCAATATATTTATACCATAAACCAAAACCCCAGCTAAAATCTCTAAAAGCTCTGTTTAATTGAATGATCCCGCAAGTATATCTATCAGTTTTAAAAATAGAATCTACGCTCTCAAATTAATTACTCTAGATCACATCTGCTACAAGTATTTAAGCTGATTTGCATACAACAATCCCCACCAAATCCGTTGAATGAATATATTAGCTCGCTAGCTTTGTGGCTGTGCTACACAAGAAAAAAAACGTAAATCCAACCAAATTACATCGAAATACAAGCAGCTTACTGCTTTGTGTCGCTTCATATTCAACGCGCGTATTTGTCTATTTCATTATTCCCACTTTTCAGCACGACATTTGTCTTAAGCACTCAACCGCAGAATGATGCTTTTACGCTTGATTGCTGTAGCTGTTGCCCCCACAAAACAGCAAATGCTCTACGCAGACAGCTGGCAAGCAAGTGCTACTCGCTGGAGGAGGCTCGCTCCCCATGCATTTCAATAGTCGAGCACACCCTCGCTGTGGCAACAATAGATAAACAAACAACAATACTTTAATTATTGACAGCGCCCCAAAAAAAGGGAAGAATAAAAACAACAATAGATACTATTATTATGAACTTTTTTTTGTTGTTCATTAAAACAAGTGCTAGGCTTCTCCCCCATCAGCTACTAAACTCATTGAGTGCTGTACATTTTATGCCACCTCAATCACTCCCGCACTTAAATGATAATTCAGTTGAAATTAAATAATTTTGTTTGTTTTTGTTCAATATATATGTATATTTGCTGTATTGCACATTTACATATCAACTCTGCTTAATAATAAAGTGTACATCCATGAATACTATGCGTATTAGGGTGTCCGTTATTTCCAGAAGTACTTCACTGCCACCTTAAGGCTTATTGAGACGGGTAGATTTGCTGGTCAATCTTCTGTCGTTCCATCGTGAAAATAGCAATTCAATCGATCTACACCGTGTATTTGAAGTTGAAAAGCAGAGGAACGACAAAAATCGACCAGAAATCGACTCGTGTAAATCAGCCTTTATGTTTAAGATTAGGCGCCAAAAACGAGTATGAAACAGGAAAAAAACTTAAATTAACGGACCATTTAGACGGATTTTCTGAATAGTTCGACCTCAGCGCCAGCTAGCGGGTTTATTTTGCGTAACAGATTTTCCTATTACACATCAAGCATACGTGCCAAAAATGAACAGAATTAAAACAAAGATACGAATTTCGCAAGTATAATGACTTCATCACTATCTAGCGGGAAAAATAAAGTCTATGTAGAGGAACGAAGGAAAACGAACCATGAAAAGATTTTTTTTATATATCTCGACTCCTTCGAAATCCAGCGATTTTCTTTTTTGTAACAGAGTTTTCGATTATATATTAAAGAAACGTACCCAAAACGATCAGAATAGTCCGAAAATACAGATTTCAAGAATAAAACTACTCCAGCGCCATCTAGCGGGAAAATTATAGCATATGACGGTGACCGCAGTGGTGTAGCGATCGTGTGCTTGGGTATCGCAACCCGGTCAAAGCAACATCAACAACTATTTACTGCTCCTCGGCAGTGGTTTGGCAAACTCTTCGAGTATATTTCTGCCATCAAAAGCTTCTCAGCAAAAACTCATTGTCGTTCAAAGTCGACAAGAAACTGTAGGTCCTGGCAATTTTGTAGGAAAAAATTTAAAACAGCACACCACAAGTTGGAAGAGAAAGGCGGCACAAAAATATCTTTAGAGTCATGATATAGCTTCGAAATAGGTCTGAATTTTTATATATCGCACGCTAAATCAAAAACCGCCACAACTCCAAAAATTTTTAGGTCGCATTTTTGGCATAGATTGCCTAATAAAAAGTAGTACAGCCAGTACATACAATTTTTTTTTTGACTATTCTTACTCTTTAAAGAGCACAGTGATGCCAAGTTTTTAAAAATCAAATGACTTTTGTGCAATCCAGAAACAATTAACTAAAAGTTTCTCTGATTTTGAGTTGTGACTCTTTTTGATTTAGTGTGCGATATAATAAAAAATGTTATTATTTTTATTAGAGAAATATTATAAAGGAAGCTAAATGAAATGTATAAATCGTCAAAAAAATTAATATGAGTGGGGCTTTCTGGAACAAGCCTGAAGATTTCTTTTTCGGATCTCGTAAATTTTTTTCGATCGCTTTCAACTACAGTCAAACTTCCTCTCTCAGAGTTTTTATACTGAGGTCAAAACGTGTCTTTTGTAACCCTGCTCGACAATCTTCCATGAAAGTTTTCAGGGTACCTGTTTAGGAAAGCAAATATCTTCACAGAGAAAAATGATTCAACTGCATTGAACCTGTTACGCTTAAGTTAAAAGTTAAGCTGTTGTTTCAACAGTTAAGCTGTTGTTTTAACAGTTAAGCTGTTATTTTGTTCTATGGGTTGCTGGTTCGGTTCTCGGTGAGGTCAATATAATTTTTTTTATTTTTAAATAAGTCTTATTTTAACACCGAAATAAAATATTTTTCAGAGTTGACTTCACCGAGAATCGGACTCACACTGCTTTGACTGCTGAACGAAGATAACTACCATCAGGCCATCGCGTGCTTATGCTGGCCGATGCCTAATTGCCGCTTTGTTGTATGACAGTTGTTAACGCGACATAAGCTGTGATTATTCCGTTCATTTCATATTATCTCCATTACATACTATTGTAATTCGCAAAAAGTTTATAGAATATTCGGAATACATTGTTATAATTGTTTATAATTGGCAGCCGCCGTGGTGTAACGGTTAAGTGTTCGGCCTCCTACACCAAGTCGTGGCAGTTCGATGCCCGGCAAAAGTAACATCAAAAATTATTTAGAAAAACAATTTTTCTAAACGGGGTCGCCCCTCGGCAGTAGTTTGGCCAACTCTCCGGGTGTATTTCTGCCATGAGAAGCTTCTCAGCAAAAAATTAATTTGCTTTGCAAGTGCCGGTCGAAGTCGGCAAAAAACTGTAGGTCCTGCCAACTTGTAGGAAAACTCAATCAGCAGCACACCACAAGTTGAAAAGAGAAGCTCGGCTAAAAATCTCGTTAGAGGTTATGATAACATGTTGGTATATCGCCGCCATTAGTTTTGTTTATAACTGCAAAAGCTGTTGAATTAACAGCAGAAGTTTTGTTGTTTTTAAAATGACAGTTCCTTCGCTGTTGGATTAAAGCAATATTCTGTCAGTTTTACCAAATTTTGTTGATTAAAAATTGACATTTCTATGACTGTTGAATCAACGGTTATTTCAACAAAAAATTCCGTTGAAATAACCAAAATTTGGTCAATTCAAGAGAATTTGGTAAATTTCAGAGTAACAGTACGAGACTGTTGATTTTAACAGTGTCATTTTTGTTCTGTGTATGTGCCCACTAAAAGAAGTGAGACATTAAAAAAATTCAAAACCGTTTGGAACGGTTTCGGTTTCGTTCTTTTACAGATCAAACTAACGATTTCGGTTTCGGTTTTGAAAAATTAATCGGTTTCTGTCATTGATTCTAACCATCTCTGAATAAATCTCTACAGTTTCAGTTTTATTAAGAAATTAGTCGATTATGCGTTTCTTCTGTTTTCATTATCTTGGTAGATCTTGACAGTTTCGAAAAAAATATCTGGCAGTATTATATGATGGAATAGTTGTTTTTGGTCTATGAGGTCCGGACAATTGAAACAGCAAAAAAAAAAAAACTTTGGTAACTATGGTCACCTTAATCTTTTTTTTTCTATCAAAACTGCAAATAATTGGCTTCTGTTGTAAATTAATGTAAATTGTGTTTGCTAATATAATTAATTTGTTGCTTTGTTTACTTTCCAATCCCAACATCCACCTTATGTATTTATAATATTTTGATTGCGTGATCGTTTTTTATTGTAATTTTTTTTGGATTGTTTATCTGTTCTATATCATATTTTTTCTTTGCAAAAGTGCGTTCATTAATTGAAGCTATCATTTATTTCCCGTTGTTTTTATAAATTTACATGTAGTTTTTATAACTTTGAACATTTATTGAATGTTTACGTTGAAGATTATTATGTATAATTATTTCTCAATTTCTTTAGTTTATTGCCAAATAACGCTGTATGGCAACAAAAATATATGTTCCTAAAGGTATAATGGCTTAATTTGCTGGTTTAACTAAATAGGCGAGCTCAACTTGGTAGAAATTAGGTATCTGGATTGAGGGGCCAAATACCCCTTTCTGAGAATCATTTAGGTTCCTAACTTTATATGTATTTTTTCAATGACAAAGATGAATGGATCTTTCACTAGAATTGGTCTTGCAATAGAATAGGTCTGTCAATAGAATACCTCTCTAATATTTTTAAAACTTGAAGGAAACTCAGCTTGATGAAACACTATTATAATCTGCTTTGACCTATCCAAATAACTTCAGATTATTCAGGTCTAATGAGGAAACCCTTGGAGTGAGTGCTTAGATCGGTATTCTGAAAGACTTTCAAAATGCGTCTGAGGGTCGACTACACTCAGGGAAAAACACTGTTCTAAAATGCAGCACCACAGGTCTCAATTTTAGATTTTCGTGTTCTTAATTTTTTGGTCTATAAAAAGGAACGCATGCTCTTGAAAATATACCACCGTGTCTCAAAATGCGAACGAAGTTATCGAAAATAGAACGGCCGGTGTTATCATCAGAACACATGTTCTATTAACGAGAACGATGTTGCAAAAAACCCAAATTAAAAAAACATTGCATACTTTTAGGCATTTAGTCTGTAAACAACAATCATAGATAGAGATGGGGAAAAATATGCCAAATCAAGCGCCTAAAAAAACTTTGTAAATTTATTTTAAAAATATTGGGCAAGCTGTGGAAATCATGTCAGCATAATTTTAGGCGCTTAATTTTGACATATTTTCCGATAGCGAATATACAGTCATTGCTGTCATAGAATCAAGCTGTAATTAGACACCGGCAAACGTAAGCACGCCATGGGCTGATGTTTAACATCTCCGTTCAGCAGTCAAAGCAATGTGAGCTCGATTCCCGGTGGAGGAAACTACAAAACAACTTTTGAAATGGTCATTTAGAAAGGAAAGGAAAGGAAACGAAGGGAAGGGAAAGGTAAGGTTATGAAAGGGAAGTAAGGGAAAATAAACGAGAGGAAAGGAGAGGAAGGGAAAGAAAAGCAAGGAAGGGAAAAAAGGAAAGGATAAGAAAGGAGAGGAGAGGAAAGGAAAGGAAAGTAAGGAAAAGGAAAGGGAAGGAAAGGAAGGAAAGGAAGGAAAGGAAGGAAAGGAAGGAAAGGAAGGAAAGGAAGGAAAGGAAGGAAAGGAAGGAAAGGAATGGAAAGGAATGGAAATGAAAGGAAATGAAAGGAAAGGAAAGGAAAGGAAAGGAAAAGAAAGGAAAGGAAAGGAAAGGAAAGGAAAGGAGAGGAAAGGAAAGGCAAGGAAAGGAAAGGAAATAAGAGGAAAGGAAAGGAAATGAAAGAAGTGGAAAGGAAAGGAAATGAAAAAAATTAACCAAGTCCGAACTGTCCATGGAACACAAAACGTGTTCTTGAAAACTCCGTTCTCAATAATAATCGTTCACGAGTTAAGCCAAAACGCTACTGACAGACTTTCGTGCACGAATGTTCTCAGTTTTGAACTTGTTTCGTTCGTTTTAGAACGATTTGTTCTTTGAGTGTAGCTGTAAACTTTAACGCTCACTATAAATTTATCGGCCAGTTCATCCTTCTGTTAAAATAAAGTGGCTGTTAAACTGACAGTGAGTTGTCTATGAACTTCGACGTTAACAGACAGTCGGGAAAACAGCCCTAAGAAGTTTTTATGTTCTCAACTATGTTTCTCTGTTGTTCCCCGAGGTACTGCCGGACTTGTTCCACAGTATATGTATTGTAAGACTGAAAATTTTAAGATGGTGGTCTCGTCTACACGAACATATTTGAGATTAAACGATTATACTATTTCCTATCGATCATTTAAGATAAGCTAAGTAATTTAATAATTCGATTTGGATTATGGGGTCTATTGAAATTTTATATCCCAAATTTCAAATAGTATTAGGTAACTATTCGATCCCTTACCTATCACACCTCAATCCACCACAACTAATCTCACTCAGCCACAGCTGCTGTGTAATTACTTCATTCAAAACGTGTACAACAAAAGAAGCTTAGGTGTGGTAGTAGTACCGTTATGCTGCGTTATTTATTTATATACGCGCTTAACCGCCCTGAATGAAACCACCTAGGTGTTATGATGCGACGGAAGCGCTTGATGTGGTTGGGCAGCTGAATGTCGTTGATTGCTGTTGTGGTATATATTTCATAGAAGTATTATTTTTACAACGTTTTAGCATTGTTCTATTGGTTTCTATTATTACATTTAAGCTTATGGAGTATTTATTTTATTGCATCTGCTACCATGAACACAAGGAAAAACAAAACCAAAGCGTGTTGAGTCTGTTGGTTGACGGTTGCGGTTGATTGATTTCCTTGTTCAGATGGCGGACACGCGCTATGTTGGTGGTGTGGTTGTTGTAAATTTATTACAGAAGCATTTTTTTATGACGAAGAGAAATAAAGTTGAGTAATTTGAATAAATTATTTAGTGTAATTTTGGAGTTAATTAAAGTGGGTCGAAGAAAATAGAGAGGATTTCTGTTCAAAAATTCAGCTAAAAGGTATTTTCGCCCACATACCAACTAAAATATTTTCAAGTAGGGTTGCCGCCAAGAGTTATTCTTTTACCGTATTGTATTTGTATGTTTTGGGGTCAATTTCAGATCATATTTGGATTATTTTACGATCATTTCGGGATAATTTGGGGCCTATTTTTTGATCATTTTGGGGTCATTTTGGATTAAATTTTGATCATTTTGGGATAATTTTGGGATCATTGTGGGGTAATTTTGGGATCATATTTGGGTAATTTTGGGGTAATTTTTTGATCATTTTAGGGATAATTTTGGGATAATTTTTGGGTATTTTGGGGCCATTTTGGGATAATTTTTGGCTCATTTTAGGGTAATTGTGGAAACATTTTGGGAATATTTTGGGGTAATCTTGGACCGCTTGACCCATTTCGATGAAATTTGGCTTAGAGATAGTATGTTTCAAAACTGTCCAATCGCGCGTTGCCACATGGGGCGATTTACAAGGTTGCCACCTATCTCATTTCTTCTTAAATATTGAGCAAGTTATGCCAATATGGCTATCAAATCAAAGGTACTATCAGCCGCATACCAACCATGATGTCTTGAAAATGAGTTAGCTCCTAGGTCTGCCACCTTACTGCCTTTTATTTATTTCTTCGTATAGTGACCGATTTTTAAGAAATTTTAGTTTTGGATAGTATACTTCATTCTAAGATTTTATACTTGGATTTGCCCCTTGTGGGGGTTTATAATGTTGTCACGTATGAGTTCCTGAGTTAAAATACCGGTACAGAGGTGTAAGAGTAGGTCGCCTCCCCGTTGGTGCACCCTGGGTAACGCTAAATGACCTACATGGCCCACACGGCCTAGTTTCTTGTATTGCCGGTTCTACGAGAACGGTACCAGTACTTGTGCTGTACCCATCGTACCGAAACGACCCGGGTCGTTTTCTTATATAGACCCGGCCAAGAGCAATACACTCGGGGTGACCCTGTCTGACATTTAGGCAGGGCTACACCTCTTTACAACAACAACAACAACAACAACAACAAAAACAACAACCGGTACAGAGGTCATAGTAGACTGTACCACCGAGTTATGATAAAGTGAGAAAAGGCAGAATAGTTCAAGTATGAAAGGAAATAGAAGAAGACATACGATTTCGAAGCTGTGTTAATTATTATAGAATCAGCTGTCTCATTACTGTTTAAAGGCTATATCTAGCGCGCTGGGCGAAAGAAAAAAGACATCGTGATATGAAACTATTACATAAAAATTGTATCAAAGTAGTTTGAAGTATAAACTATAAGAACTAAATTCTAAAATCATACATTTCACTGCAAAAATCTATTCAGAAATACAACACCAAGATTTAGAAGAGAAATTCGACCTAGAACTTTTCAACTAACTAAACCATCACTAACCATAAGTTCTGCTTCAGCTTCCTGCAAATACCCACCATAAATGTCCCTCTCATTTTCAGCTCAAAGCAAAACAATAATTATCATCACCGCTAGCGTAACGCCTGCTGTCAAAAGTTGCCACATTTTGTAGTGTTTCAATTTCAATTAAAGTCACATTAAGCTTATTTTAAAAAGCTTGACGAAGCAAACGGAGGGGTGTTGGGACGGCGATGTTGTCATCGCTGCTAATTTGCAATGACGTGAAACTAAAGCTAAATAAACAATAAAAACCAACCATAAATAATAGTGAAAAATATGTATGCAGCTGGAGAAAAGTTAGAAGTGAGGACAGTGCTTTATTCGAATAGGGAGAAACTTGACATTCACTTTGACAAGTACTGCTGACAAGTACTGAAAAGTAGGAGCTCTCATAAAAGAAAGCTGTAAAGCTCAGAATTTTCACTGGCCGGTATCCAAGTCTGCTCAAAAAGATCTAGATATAGTCGGAAGATATCGTAAGCACAACGACAGTTTTCGACAAAATAATATTTTCTTCCAAAATGACATAGGTAATGGTCATATATGTAATATGCTTGGACAGAGGTCCATGTAATGGTTTCTGGTACAGAGTTACCTGAAGTCAAAAACAAAGTCTTTGCTTTGGTGGTAGGAACTGTGAGGCGCACGTAGTTAGGAAGAGAGCAACCTGTTCAAAGCGGGAGCTAGGTAAGTTTTTTTTGGTGGCTGGCTGAGGATGGGAGAATCCATGAACTCTAAATGAGGAACTTTTTGGTATCCACTATCGCCCAAGTAATCGAAATCTTTTACTGAGTTATGAATGACAGCATTTAATAAATGAAATAAACAAAAATGGTTATAACAAAACAAAAAAACGAAAAAGCAGCGATAGAAAACAAAAAAAAAACATAACGAAACATAATATCATAACATAGCATCGCATTATATACATAATATTAAATATATAATAAAAAAATAATAAAACAATATATATAAAAGAACTGAACAAGTTATAAAATTTAGTTATCAAATAATTTAACATAGCCCAACATAGCATGAAAAAATTAAACAATTTAAGCAAAATAAACAATTAAATATTGTATGACAAATATATTTGTGATACCATAGCAAAATATGTTAAAACATAACATAACATAATAAAACAAAGCCTAGCATAGCATTTCATAGTAAAAAAATTATATCATAACATAAAAAACGTAACTTTTCTGAGCGTAGCGTAAGATAACTGAAAAAAACATAGCGTAAAATAATATAGCATAAAGATAAGTAGTTTAACGTAACATAACTCAAATAATGAAACATAATATCATAACATAGCATGGCATTATATACATAACATTCAATAAATAATAAATTAGTTTAAAAAAAATAAAATAATATATATAAAAGAACTGAGCAAGTTATACAATAATTTAACATAACTTAACATATAACATAACATTGAAACATCAAAAAATTTGAGCAAAATAAACAAATTAATTTTCTATGACAAATATATTAATATACCTTAGCAAAATATGTTAAAACATAACATAACATAATAAAACATAGCTTAGCATAGCACATCATACTAAAACATAGCTATCATAACATAAGAAACGTTACTTATCTTAGCATAACGTAACATAACTGAAAAAAAACATAGTTTAACGTAACATAACTTAACAAAATGTAAGATGTAATAATATGAGAGTGTAAAGTGTTTAGTTATAACATACAACAAACATTCAATAACATAAAATAAGAGCGCAGCTTTCATCAGCTTGTCATTCTTACAATTTTTTATTAACCCGTCGTTTTCCAGTCTTGTGAAAGGTATAAAAATAACTAAACGGAGTCAACACAAGCCGGCAGTCGTATGCGGATAATTTATTGCTGACCCATCGGCAAACAGTCATAAAAAATAACGGCCTGACAAATGGTAAAGCTCATAAAAAACGAGAAAAAACCAAAAAAGCACAAAACAATGGCATGGCATTAACCTGTATATGTATGCATGTAAGTATGTGTGAGTGCAGTAGCAGTGCAACGCCCACACCCACGCAGCAATCAAGACCAGCTTAAGGCTGTGTAATTGTACAGATATGTTTGTATGTACATATGCACGTATCGATGCATGTATTAAACGCTTGTTTATTAAAAGTTATTAACTGGCCAACAGGCAAACAGTTAAACAATCTACTGACCAATCTGCCAGAATCAACCAATCAAGCATAGCGACAGCCATTGGCGACACCACCCGCGCCAAACAATCGACCATTGAAAGCATGTAAAAAAAATGTTGAAGCATGCAAAAAATTTGCGGCGGCTCATAAATGGGGCAAACGCCTCAAATGTCAGCCCCGAGTTATTTGTTTCGTTACACCCCCACTGACAAGGAACTGCGTGAACAGGCATTAAAAATGTAAGCTGACAACGGTCACTTGGCGACCGCACGTTTGTGGCCAGTTTGACTTATCTCTGGCGCTATAAATTAATTGAAACCATATACGGCATTCAGAATGAGACGAAATTTGTTAATTAAAAAAACATTACAAGTGATAAATTGGATATAAATAAAGAATAAGTGCTTGCTAATATTTGTTAGAACAAAAACGAATCAATTGAACAAAACTAGGTTGTGCGGTGGGTCGTGCATAAATTGTTTTTTGCGCTGACTAAGTTGAATACGAGTTACCAGTTAATCGCTCAATTAGCTCGTAGCTTTTTGGTTTCGACCCCAGGTTTCTTAAGCATTCGATGCGAAAAAAAAATTATTTGACTTCGGAAAGATTTCTTTTAAAATGGGTTTCGCTTGTCCTACAAATTTTTCTTTTGACTTGAAAATCTTTTTTTGACTTCAAAATTTTTGTTTTTATTTTAAAAAGCTTTCTTTTGACTTGAAGAAGCTATATTTTGACTTGAAAAAGTTTTATTTTGACTTGAAAAGGCTTTTCTTGATTTGAAAAAGCTTTCATTTGACTTGAAAAAGCTTTTTTGACTTCAAAACGCTTTCTTTAGACTTGAAAAGCTTCCTTTTGACTTGAAAAAGAATTTCTTTTGACTTGAAAAGGCTTTATTTTGACTAAAAAAGGCTTTTATTTTCACTTAAAAAAGGTTTTTTTTTACTTGAAAAAGCTTTCTTTTGAATTAAAAAAACTGTTATTGACTTAAAAAGGCTTTCTTTTGACTTGAAGAAGCTGTTCTTGACTTGAGGAAGCATTCTTTTGACTTGAAAAGCTTTAGTTTGACTTGAAAAAGCTTTCTTTTTGACTTGAAAAATACTTATTTTGACTTGAAAAAGGTTTCTTTTGACTTGAAAAGGTTTATTTTGATTTGAAGCAGCTTTCTTTTGACTTGGAAAAAGCTTTTTTTTCTACTTAAAAAAGATTTCTTTTGACTTCAAAATGGTTTCTTATGACTTGAAAGGCTTTCTTTTGACTTGGAAAAAGCTTTTGTTTTTACTTAAAAAAGCTTTCTCTTGACTTGAAAAAGTTTTCTTTTGACTTGAAAAGCTTTCTTTCGACTTAAAAAAGCTTTTTTTTTACTTAAAAAACTTTCTTTTGACTTGAAAAGCTTTTTTTTCTTTCTTTTTGTTGACTTACAAAAGCTTTTTTTACTTACAACAAGCTTTCTTTTGACTTTGAAAAAGCTTCTTTTGACTTGAAAAAGCTTTCTTTTGACTTGAAAAGCTTTTTTTTCTTTCTTTTTGTTGACTTACAAAAGCTTTTTTTACTTACAACAAGCTTTCTTTTGACTTTGAAAAAGCTTTTGTTGACCTGAAAAGCTTTCTTTTGACTTGAAAAAGCTTTCCTTTGCCTTAAAAAAGTTCTTTGGATTTTATAAGCTTTGTTTACTTAGAAAGCTTTTGTTTTACTTAAAAAACTTTCTTTCGACTTAAAAGGTTACTTTGGCCTTGGAAAGATTTCTGTGGACTTATAAGGATTTCTTTGGACTTAAGAATCTTTTTTTTACTTAAAAAGCTTTCTTTTGACTTGAATGTGTTTATTATGAAAAAATTATGTTTTACCTTAAAAATGGTTAATTTTGATTCAAAAATGTTTCATTTGATTTATTGGCCCTGAAAAAGCTCCCTCAAAATACTCGTCTACTTAGACACATCTTTTTAAGTACATTTTATTTTAATTTAATGCAAACTCTAATCAATACACAAGCAATCTCTGTTAAATACATGCTGGTAGCGCAGCATTAACCCACTGACACATTGACATCATCTGATTAAGAACAAATGGCGCACTTGCCGTCTAACTGTCAGGGTATCAAACTAAGTGGGCCTCTTACAGTTTGGTAGATGGATGGGTGGCACGCTACGACTATGTACATAGCCTACACCAGCAAACAAATTGGAATGTAAAAAAAGATTGAAGAGCACAAATGAGCAGACAAGGCGATAAGGAGGCATTCAAGAAAAGTTTGAATGCGTTACCAATACCCACATACACTTAGCCTACCAAGCATGATACTTTGACAGTTAAACGACCAATTTCCAAATTGGTAGCGCCGACACAGACAAATGACTGAGACACGCGCCATGCCACCACAGCAAATGGGTCGTAAACACATGTAAATATGTAACAGCGCGTGTGCCAGCTAGTGAAATAAAACTTTTTCTCGAATTGATTTGTAAGTTTTATCTATCTGAATAAACAACTAATTTAAGCTGCAGCTAAAGCAAAGCTGACACTAAAGTTGTGGTTACAACAAATTACCATTGAATTTGTTAAAAGCTTTTTCATTGAATTTCCATTGCGTGCTCGATTTGCTTTGCTCATCTGCCATATGGCGCAGTTAATTTAATTCTGATAAATCTGGCTACTTTTTTAAGGCATTATTTTAGGGTGACTGAGTTGGCTAACCGCAGTGATGAGACAAAGTGGTTTAGCTTGAATAATGACTTTGAGATGGAAACATTTTGTGTTTGGCAAAAGAAGAAGAAGGAGCATAAGAAGGTTGTAATAGACGAAACTTATTTCTTTGGGCTAGGAAAGGTCGCATTTGACTTGCCACAGTTTCGTTTGACTTGAAAAAGGTTTCTTTTGACTTAAAAAAAATGGTTTCTTTGACTTAAAAAGGTTTCTTTCGACTTAAAAAACATTCTTTTGACTTGAAAAAGCTTTATTTTACTTGAAAAAGGTTTTTCTTTCAGTTGAAAAAGCTCGTTTTGACTTGAAAAGCTTTTTCTGACTTACAAAAGGTTTCTTTTTACTTGAAAAGGCTTTATTTGAACTTGAAAAAGTTTCTTTTGAGTTGAGAAGCTTTCTTTTGACTTGGAAAAAGGTTCGTTTGACTTGAAAAAAGTTTCATTTGACTGGAAAAGATTTCATTTGACTTTAAAAAGCTTTCATTTGACTTGAAAAAGGTTTAATTTGACTTGAAAAATGTTCATTTGACTGGAAAAGGTTTCATTTGACTTGAAAAAGGTTTCATTTGACTTGAAAAAGGCTTCATTTGACTTGAAAAAGTTCCATTCGACTCAAAAAAAGGTTTGATTTCATCCAAAAGAGGTTTCATTTGTCTTGAAAAATGTTTCATTTGACTTGAAAAAGGTTTCATTTGACTTGAAAAAGGTTTCATTTGACTTGAAAAAGGTTTCATTTGGCGTGAAAAGGTTTAATTTTACTTGTAAAAGGTTTCATTTGACTTGAAAAAGGTTTCATTTGACTTGAAAATGTTCCATTCGACTCAAAAAAGGTTTGATTTCATCAAAAAAGGTTTCATTTGACCCAAAAAGGTTTAATTTTATCCAAAAAAGGGTCACATTTGATCCAAAAAAGGTTTCATTTAATCCAAAAAAGGGTCACATTTGACCCAGAAAGGTTTGATTTGATTCACAAAAGGTTAACATTTGACCCAAAAGAGGTTGAGTTTGACCCAAAAAGGTTTCATTTATCCAAAAAAGGGGCGAACTTGATCCAAAAAAGGTTTAATTTAATGCAAAAAAGGGTCACGCTTGATCCAAAAAAAGGTATCATTTAATCCAAAAAACGTTTGATTTGATCCAAAAAAGATTCCATTTGACCCAAAAGGTTTCATTTTATCCAAAAAAGGGTTACATTTGATCCAAAAAAAAAAAAAACCAACAGGTTATCATAACCTCTAACGAGATTTTTAGCCGAGCTTCTCTTTCCAACTTGTGGTGTGTTGCTTTTTGAGTTTTTCCTACAAGTTGGCGGGACCTACAGTTTTTTGCCGACTCCGAACGGCACTTGCAAAGCAAATGAATTTTTTTGCTGAGAAGCTTCTCATGGCAGAAATACACCCGGAGAGTTTGCCAAACTACTGCCGAGGGGCGACCCCGTTTAGAAAAATTTTTTTTCTAAATAATTTTTGATGTTACTTTTGCCGGGCATCGAACCGCCACGACTTGGTGTAGAAGGCCGAACACTTAACCGCTACACCAAGGCGGCCGCCAAAAAAGGTTTCATTTAATCAAAAAAAGGATCACATTTGATCCAAAAAAGTGTTCCATTTGACCCTAAAAGTTTTTATTTTATCCAAAAAAAGTTTCATTTAATCAAAAAAAGGATCACATTTGATCCAAAAAAATGTTCCATTTGACCCTAAAAGTTTTTATTTTATCCAAAAAAGGTTTCATTTAATCCAAAAAAGGATCACATTTGACTCAAAAAAGGTTTCATTTTATCCAAAAGGGTCACATTTGATTCAAAAAATGGTCACATTTGACCCAAAAAAGGTGTCACATTTGACCCAAAAAAGGTGTCATTTAATCCAAGAGAGTATCACATTTGACCCAAAAAAGGTGTCACATTTGACCCAAAAAAGGTGTCATTTAATCCAAGAGAGTATCACATTTGACCCAAAAAAGGTTTTATTTAATCCAAAAAAGTTCTATTTGACCCAAAAGGTTTCATTTTATCCAAAAAAAGGTTTCATTTAATCCAAGAGAGTATCACATTTGACCCAAAAAAGATTTTATTTAATCCAAAAAAGTTCTATTTGACCCAAAAGGTTTCATTTTAGCCAAAAAAGGTTGCATTTAATGCAAAAAAGGTTCTATTTGACCCAAAAATGTTTCATTTTATCCAAAAAAGGTTGCATTTAATGCAAAAAAGGATCACATTTGATTCAAAAAAGGGTTCCAATAACTATTCCAAAAAAAGTTTACTTTGACTTGAAAAGATTTACGTTTAACCCAAAAAAGGTTTCATTTGACTTGAAATAGGTTCCATTTTAATTGGAGAAAGTTTCATAAGGGGTTTAAAATGTTTAATACCTAAAAGGCCCAAAAACTTAAAACAAAAAAAATCTGAGTTTTAACTTTTTTCATTTGAAAATTAGCACCCTGCTTTTAACACAACAAATTCGACTGCTGAAACAACTTTCTTTAACAAAATTAAAAAATTGTGGTATCTATCAAGCTTTGCCACTAGCAAAAGTTTAAACACAAACTCCCTAAAATTTTAAAACAAACAACTTAAAAGCTCTACAACGGATATGAACAGCAGGGAGAAATATTATACATATATATAAATGTACCAACAAAAGTCAACAACACGTTTCACCGTTATTTTATGTATTTATGAAATTTTATGAGTCAACAACCTTCTCGAGTTTCCCAAAAAATTTTGCCAAAGCTTAGAAGTTTTTCTCTTTTCAACAATAAACGTTCACACAAACACACAACGCAATTACTAAACTTGCAAAATACACAAAGTGCAAACTCAAGTTGTGTGCTAGAATCAACGGCAATTAGCTAAGGTGATTGTGTGTTACAAGTTTTGCTTACCTTCAGGATCATTCAACTTAAGTTAAGTAAGATTTTGTATATAAAAGGCTTCCAGCGCTTGGTCGTGGTTTCATGAGTTAATAATAAAGTTTTAATGAGTTGCAAAGTGATATGCGGTGTGACTAAAAAATATTTAGTGCTTCTACTTTTACAAATATGTACTTGGCACATTTTTGCAGCTTAATTCTTTTGCCAATGTTATTTCAACGTGATAACCGTTAATGCCAAATATGAATGCATACAAATAAATACATACGTGTTTATATACTCTTGATATCAGCCTAGTTGCTGTTTAATCAAAAACTTAATTCAGGTCAAGTGGCTTAAGTGCTATTTCTTCGGTTTATTAAGTAAATTTGTCAGTGCTGTTCAAACAAGCATTAAGTTACTCATACGTCATGTCACCCAGCAGCTGTGTAAATAAAATTTCCCCCTTGCCTTTCTTATATTTACATACTAACTTTTAATCGCTTTCCCCTTTTTTGTACAGAAAGGTGCTTTGTGTTTTTATAGAAGGTTTTCGTATATTACTAACTAAGCAAAAATTTTATTTAAATTTTTTTTTATTTATTTTATTTTATTTTATTTTATTTTATTTTATTTTATTTTATTTTATTTTATTTTATTTTATTTTATTTTATTTTATTTTATTTTATTTTATTTTATTTTATTTTATTTTATATTATTTTATTTTATTATTTTTTTTTTATTTTTTTTTATTTTATTTTATTTTATTTTATTTTATTTTATTTTATTTTATTTTATTTTATTTTATTTTATTTTATTTTATTTTATTTTATTTTATTTTATTTTATTTTATTTTATTTTATTTTATTTTATTTTATTTTATTTTATTTTATTTTATTTTATTTTATTTTATTTTATTTTATTTTATTTTTTTTTTTTATTTTGTTTTATTTTATTTCATTTTTTTTACTTTATTTTTTTTGTTTTATTTTATTTTATTTTATGTTATTTTATTTTATTTTATTTTATTTTATTTTATTTTATTTTATTTTATTTTATTTTATTTTATTTTATTTTATTTTATGTTATTTTATTTTATTTTATTTTATTTTATTTTATTTTATTTTATTTTATTTTATTTTATTTTATTTTATTTTATTTTATTTTATTTTATTTTATTTTTTTTTATTTTATTTTATTTTATTTTATTTTATTTTTTTTTATTTTATTTTAATTTATTTTATTTTATTTTATTTTACTTTATTTTATTTTTTTTTATTTTATTTTATTTTATTTTCATTTTATTTTATTTTATTTTATTTTATTTTATTTTATTTTATTTTATTTTATTTTATTTTATTTTATTTTATTTTATTTTATTTTATTTTATATTATTTTATTTTATTTTATTTTGTTTTATTTTATTTCATTTTTTTTTACTTTATTTTTTATTGTTTTATTTTATTTTATTTTATTTCCTCTTTGTTTATTTTATGTTTTTTTTTTTTTTTTTGTTTATTTTTTTTTTATTTTTTTATTTTATATTTCATTAATTTTTTTTATCTTATTTATTTTTTTTTTATTTTACTTAATTTTTCATTTCTTTTTGTTTTATTTTATTTCATGTTTTTATTGTTTTTATGTTATTTTATTTCATTTAATTTTTTTTAATTTTTTTTTTTGTTTTATTTTATTTTTTTATTATTTTTTTTTTATTTAACTTTTTTTATAATATTTTTATATTCTGTTATTTTATTTTAATTTTTTTTATTATTATTTTTTTTACATTATATTTTTCTTATATTTTTTGTATTTTTTTTAATATTTTATTTTTTTAGTTTATCTTAATTTTTTATTTTTTCTTTTTTTATTTTATTAATTTCATTTTATTTAATTTAATTTTTTTTTTTATTTCTTTTTTTTTATTTTCATTTTTTTTTTATCTTATACCTATTCAACTTATTTTGTTCTATTTTACTTTATCTTTCTGTTTTATTTTATTTTGTTTTATTTTATTTGATTTATTTTTTTTTTTAATTTTTGGTTTTATTTTTTATTTATTTATTTTTTTTTTTGTTATTTGTTATTTAATTTTTTTTTATTTTTTTTTTTTTATTTATTATTTATATATTTAATTTGGTTTAATTTTTTTATAAATTTCAAAAAATTCATTAATTTATTTCAGTCAAGTCAAAACTCCTCCTCTTTCATTTGGTGTTAGATTCTGGTATTTTGATAAAAACATCCATGAGCGTAGGTTTTTGTTCATCCGCCTAACATGACCCTAAGAACGACAAACATTTTTTGGGATTGTTTTCTAAATATGTTCGGGATTAATTTTGGGGTAGATACATTTTTGAATTGCCTGCGGAATAGTTTTGGGATTGTTTTCTAAATCATTGTCATTTCGGAACTTTTAGAGGATAATTTTGGGATTGTTTCCAGTTCTGAAAGTACTGAAATTATCCCATAATTATCACGAACACAATATCGGGAAAGTTCCGAAATTATGTCTCTTAAATTCGTCCCGAAAAATTGCCGAATCGATGCAGAAAACTATCCCTTGTGATCTCGAAAATTTCCTCAAGTGATCCCCAAATGATTCCACAAAGGTGGTTCCGAATAAGACAAATTAGTTTAGGCAAAAGCCCAGTTAGTTAACCCAATGGAATTTGATTGAAATCACCTCAATGAATCTTAATTTTTCCCAAATTCTCCAGTAATGCTTTAACGCTTCGGGAATACCTGAAAAAGCTCCAAAAATGGAATACCTCTAACGATTCGTTTTCTTTATTTAAAATTTTTTTTTTTTTTTTGGGAAGTGCATTAGTTCACGCTTCTCTAAACCTGGGATGAATGATCACATATCAAAACAAATTATAGTCAAACAAATGCCACCGTTGTGTGCATGCTTTCTCGTAACCAATGAGCAGTGGCATTACTAAAGTCAAAACAACACCTGCTCTCCAACTCGGCATTCATTCATGCAGATATATCAATTTATACATACATACATACATACATGCAAGTAAAATTTACTTATCGAATATAGAGAGAGAGCAGTGCTGAAATTTGGGATGTATCTAAATAAATGTATACAAAGTGTACCTATTTTAGATTATGTTTATCCCATCCAATGCCAAATAAAGTGAATAAAAGTATTTTTGGGTAGCAAGTATTATTGTATTGTAAAAAGCGGAAATGAGCGAAATGTGATAAGAAATATGTAGCATAGCTAATTGGCGGAGGTGGTATTGATATTGTTTCCTTTATAATTTTTTTTTATTCGCCGTAGATAATCATATGTTATAGATA
>CAXKVI010000001.1:159232506-159255006 GCA_964058755.1 Campiglossa producta
AGAAAAAAATAAAATAAATTAAAATTAAATAAAATAAAATAATTCCTTTCGGAATTTATCTCTAATTGTTTTATCTTTTCAGAAAGCCTACTATAGCGTTTCAAAAGCTATCCAAAAAACATCTATTACACATATATTTTTTACCAAAGAACTTTTCTTCCTCCAGCAACCATTTCATTCATTAAATTTCTTTATTACTACATAGTTTCATCAAAGTAAAGCAAATATTTTTTTCAAGAATTCACCTTGTTCCTTCGATTTCAACAACCAAATAGCTTCAACGATTACTTCTTCCTTTCAAAATTGTGTTTCCTTTCAAGTATTGGCAGCATGTCATAAGTCATTGCGCACCATTTCACAATCAAAAATGCAGCAGGAAATAAACGAGAAAACTACAAGCAAACTGCAACCAACACAAAGCAGCAAATGGAGCGGCAAGCTGTAGTCGCAAACCAAATCAATAACTTTTTCGAAAGCTTCTACAGAATATATGTATATACAAACATAGCAACCATAAGCATTGTAGTATCTACTCTTTTAAGATGGCTACCCACAAAAAGGAAAGCATTTCAAATTATGAGTGCTCACTGATCCTTTAACGCAGCGCGCTTCAAGTGTAAGAAGCTTTAAGTTTGTACGTTGCATCGGAGGCAACTTTATGTTGTATTTGCTTGCATTTCGCTTTTCATTTTAGAATTTTTACATTTAGTATTTTATTTTTCTTACTTATTTTCATCCGCTTTTGAATTGCAATTTCTTGTGCAATTTTTATGCAGCTGCTATGAACTAAAAATCCATCATTCACTTGTTACTTGAGGGCGTTGCTACGTACTTAGCATGAATAGTTCTTGTCAGCTGTTACTATTTCCGTTACTTAAGCGCTACGTGCCCCGCACCAGCAAGTTGTCATTGTTATTGTTACCAATTTCATCATGGCAATTTTTTTTTTACTTCATATTTTATATCAAAGAGATTTTTTTATGCTTTGAAGTGGTCTCACAGTTTTGTTTTTCTTACATATTTTTCCTCTCTTTTACTTCTTCATATTTCAATGCTTGTCTCGAAGTTTTCTTTACGCAAAATTTCTCCATTTCACTATCACCACCACATCAACCCTATGCACTTCTGAAGCTTTTCAAAGCTCTTTAAAACATATTTCATCATCATATTTGTCCATCACATCGTAAAGTTGTTACGACCAATAAAAAGAAGGAAAAACGAACGCTGCTTTTCTTCTCAAAAATGTTCACTTTATCATTATCATTAAAATCATCAACATCTCTGTGCATACAACTTCATTAAACTGATTAATATGATTGCAACATTTTTTCGTAATGTAGCGCATAAAGTGCAGCAGCAATATTCACTTTCGATAATATTTTGCAACTATTTGCGTTATCAACTTATAGACATTTTTCATGGCAAGCAAAGTTCGAAAATACTTTTTCGCACGATGTAGTTATAAAATATTTTGCATACTTTAAACTTGCAAAGCACAAAGAATTTCACAAAGTTCGAGTATTCTGATTCAATGAATTTTTGGGTAATAATAAAAAAATAAATAAAATAAAAAAATCTCAAGCTCCTCACACTCACTCCTTTCGAACTCACGTTTCTTTTTTCTGAAAAGGCGTCTCTCTTCCTTCTTCGCCGCACGATAGCTTTACCATACACTGCGGGTTGCGCGCGTTCGCAACGTCTCCCTGTATGCAGCGTCCTTTTGGTCCGATGCTGTGCTGCATTCCTCATCGTACCAGTTATTCTTGCTGGCTCGCTGAAACCCTATAGTGGCCTCAGCGGCAGTACGTAATGAGTGAGAGATATGATTCTATTGCTCGGTTACATCGTTAGGTCGAGGATTGCTCTCCGATAGGAGGTGTGAGAGTCGAGTGGAGAAATTTTCAGCTGCCTGTGTCGCGCGCAGCTTCTCGACGTCAAACTTTTCTTCCGTTATTGTGCGCAACAAGATCAACAAGATAATGGTCCGAGTCGATATTGTGACCGCGTAGGGTAGGCACGTCTAGAACAGTGGAGCTGTGTCTGCCGTCGATCATGACATGATCAATCTCGTTTCTTGTTCTTTGATCACGGGACAGCCAGGTGGCTTAGTGTATTCGCTTATGCTGGAACCTGGTACTACTGATAACCATATTTCGAGAGGCGGCGAAGTCAATCAACCTAGTGCCGTTGGGGGATGTTATATCGTGGAGACTGAATTTTCCAACTGTAGGACCAAAGACTCCTGCCTTGCCCACCTTGGCCATAAATTCGCCGAGCACGATTTTGATATCATGCAGGGGGCAGCGATCATAGGTCTGTTCAAGTTTATCTTAGAAGAAGTCCTTCTTTGCGTCGTCCGTCTCCTCAGTCGGCGCATAGGCGCGGATCGCAGCGAGACGCTCGTCCACAGGAGTGAACGCTAGTACTTGGCGGTGAAGTTTCTTTCCTATCACAAATCCTACACCACGCGCTTGGCGCGTGTGTGGCCACTGTAGTATACGTCACAAGGACAGATGGTCGTCTTTCCTTGCCCCGTCCATCGCATTTCCTGCAGGGCGGTGATGTCAGCCTTTGCGCTAACGAGGACATCAAGCAGTCGGGCAGCGGTACGCTCCCTAGAATGGGTCCGGACATTCCACGTACTTGCCCTAATATCCTTCTCGTAGTCCATAATTCGTTTTGCCGGGTCGCCAACATAAAGGGGGTTGATTTCATTGGAATTAGGTTTTTAACGTGGCGGGTCCCAAACCCAGCGCACAACCTGTTTTGGGTTTTTTGGAAAATATTTACACATTTATATAGCGAGCCGCTTGCTTCAAGACAGACGCCCGCTTGCAGCCACAACTCATGGTTACACACTGCGGTTTAGAAATTCCTCATCTCATATCCTTGGTTCGATGACCAGTAAAGGTGATGCAAAATTTCTAAGCAACAATACAAAGCGGTTTGACAAGATTCTTCAACAAGATCGAAAATGCAATCATCGTAGTTGGTATTGTTTGTAGCATTTTTCAACTTGTTTTCACCAAAAACTCAAAAAGAATAATTTGATAAAAATTATTCGACTGTTCAAAAGTCCAAAAAAATTTTCAAAGTTCGTAAATATAATGACCAATAATAACAATAACTAAAATTAAATTAAATTTAATATAAAAAAATAAAATAAAATTTCCAAGCATTCCTATCTAAAATGACTTCTTTTCGAATAAATATTAGAATAAGTTTTTAAATGCGAATTTGCAACCAGCACTGATTGCTTGCAGGCATTCTAATTCGCAACAGTCTACTTTTCCAAAGCCATCAAACAAGCAATCAACAATCGATCTCAGTTATTTAGCGGGAAAAGCTGCAATTTCCAACGCCTCACAAAGGGCACAGAGCTCAACATGGTAAATATTATTGCGCTGAAATCTTTGCTCTATCATCAGCACTAAAAAGCGTGGTAGAGAAATAACGATGGCAACAAAAATATATAAGCAGGACATACCCAACAAACCATAAACTTAGATATCGATTAGAGGTAGATTAGAGAACGACTCGAGAAACACTTGCGAAATGTAGTGTTCTCAAACAAAACAGGACCTAATTCTCACATCAAGAAAGTCATAGTTCTCGAATCGAGTTCTAATGTCACACTCACATGGGATTCTAATGTGAATAGAATTGGCATTATTTCTCGAATCATTCTCAAGTCGATTTCTAGTGTTGTAGCATCCTTCTTGACTCGAGAATTTCGCTAGTTATCTTATGTGGCAATCAATATTTCTCCAACGTTAGAGACTGCGTTTGCTGGGCAAACAGTTTCTACTCTCTGATGCAAGCATATGTATACAAATATTTGTATATACATACTACATATATACATAATAAAAATGCATACCACTCACTACTATCACCAATCGCTGATATTTGATAACATGTAACTTGAAAATTGTGTACTACGTTGCCGCAGGTGAAATAAGTTGTTGTTGCGTACTGCAATTTGATAGGGTTTTATATTTTGTTCCTGATTTACATATGTATGTATGTATGTAAATTCTCTAGGAAATTGCTTTAGATTTTTGAATGCTACAACTATAGACTTTTTGACTACGTACGTGCGTTTGTTACTTAGAACTCGTCTTATACAGGAGTTAAATTCAGCGAGGTTGGGTTTAAAAGTTGTGTTAGACACAATTTCAGCGCACTTTCTGTACAAATACAAGTTTCCTTATTTTAGGAGGCAACCCCGTGCAAATGTTGACAATGGAAACACTTCAGTTATATACAATTTTTCTAACATATAATCCTTATACAACGTTTAAAACCTAGAGTACCTGGGTGACCGAGCTTGCTCGATGCTATTAATTTAGCGCTAACTTTACTTACCCAAAATGATCCCAAAATGACCCTAAAATATTCCTAAAATAATCTCAAAATGATCCCAAAACGACCGCAAAAAGACCCTTAAATGTTCCCAAAATGATTCAAAATTAAACCCAAAACGACCCGAAAATTTTCCCATACCCAGAATGATTCGAAAACGACCCCAAAATTATCCAAAAATGCTTCCAAAATTACCCAAAAAAAACCTTAAATATACCCAGAATGATCCGAAAACTACCCCAAAATGATCCAAAAATGCTTCCAAAATTACCCAAAAAAAACACCCTTAAATGTACCCAGAATGATCCGAAAACGACCCCAAAATTATCCAAAAAAGATCCCAAATGACCCTAAAATAATCCCAAAATAGCCCCAAAAAGACCACAAAGAGACCCTAAAATGTTCCCGAAATGATTCAAAATTTAACCCAAAATGATCCAAAAATGATCCCAAAATGATCCGAAAATTACCCCAAAATTTTCCCAAATTAATCCAAAATTGAACCCAAAACGATAATAGCCCTAAAATTATCCCAAAGTGACCCCTAATTGATTCCAAATAGAACCTAAAATAGTCCAAATATGATCCCAAAAATATACAATACAAATACAATACGGTAAAATGGTAACACTGGGCGGCAATTCTTCTTGAAAATGTTTTGGTTGGATGTCGGCGAAAATACCTTTCATTTGATATCCATATTGGCATATCTTGCTCCATTATTTAAAAAAATTGAAATAGGTGGCAACCCTACTTGAAAACACTTTAGTTGGTATGTCGCTGAAAATACCTTTCATTTGATACCCATATTGGCATATTTTGATACAAAATTAAAAAAAAAATTGAGATAGTTGGCAACCATGCCAACCGCCCCAGGTGGCAACCCCCCAGTGGATAGTCTTAGAATCAACCATACTGTCTATATTCATAATTTCATCCAAATCGGTCAAGCGGTTCCCGAGATAGTCTGGATATACAAATATACAAATGTACAAATATACATATATACAAGTTTAGCTCGTTTCAAGTTGTAGCATTAAATATCTGGGTGGCAACCTTTTAAAAGAATTCTCAGTGGCAACATCTAAAAATACGCTCTAAAAATGTAAAATTATGGAGAGTTTTTGTTTGACGAATTAGCTCAAATTTACTGAACGGATATTCGAGAAA
The DNA here is from genome assembly GCA_964058755.1 of Campiglossa producta. NCBI lineage: Eukaryota > Metazoa > Arthropoda > Insecta > Diptera > Tephritidae > Campiglossa > Campiglossa producta. Next base: position 159,238,042 of record CAXKVI010000001.1, read on the forward strand.
TTTCGACAGCTTTTTGTTACCGCCAGGTGGCGTTGGAGTCGAGATATTAAAAAAACTCTATTTATGGTCCGTTTTTTAAGGATCTGAAAACAAAGTCACCGGGATCTGTTAGTCTTCTATAAAAGTATTGCATAGACAAACACTATCCTATCTGTTTAGTTACATAAATTCAAATTTTATTTTAGAATTTTGTTAGAAATAATTTAGCTGTCAATTGAATAAAATGAAATACAAATGCAGCTAGTGCATAGTAATGCGGTAGCTTCTATTTGGCAATTGCAGAGACAGGCGTAACTTAAATAAATGCCACCAGCAGAGGGCAGAGTGCAGCAGATGCAATAGCGGCAAAGTGACACATATAAACCTACGACTAACTGTTGCATTTGTTTGTTTGTTTCTCGAAGTGCGGTAGCCAAATTGTTAAAGAAAACTCATTGATAGTAGAAAAAGTTGCATCATAGCTGACTACCTACCTAGCACACGTTCCTAAATGCAAATTACAACATAAATTTTACAACGTAGTTGCCACTACGCTTGCGTGCCATGCAACCAAGACACGTAGTCTCCAATATATTTCGGGCAACAAGTAGATAAACGAAGAAGAAGAAAAAGCACACATTGAAGTAGACAATTTTTGTACAGCAAGCAAGCAAGCATTTATTTATTATGTTGTAGTCGTTGCTGCTGCAGCTTTGTTGCTGTCTTTTAGACAGCGCTTCATTGAAGGATGTAACAGAAGAGTGGCAGCATTGCCATAGATGCTGTTGCTCTTAGCAATCAGTAGTTGTATGGCGAGCTGGTACGTCAGGCTATTTTTAGGTTGTTACAACTATTGCCTGCAATAAATGTTACTTACTTACAGCTCAACAGCAATACAGGGAGAAAAGGTTCAAAATGGGAACTAGTTCTTTTTTTTATTTAAATGGAACTAGCCAAAAAAGATTGATATTACATTCTAGGCTTGGCGGTGTGGCTGGACAAACAGCTTCTCTGTAATTCTGATTATTTATTTTTTATTATTTTATTAATTTTTTTTATTTCATTTCATTTAATAATGTTTTTTTTTTACTTATTTTTTAATTGTGTTTAATTTTAATCATTTTTTATTGTGTTTTATTGTATTTCATTTTATTTTTTTACTTTGTTTTAGTTTATTTTATTTTATTGAATTTTATTTTATTTTATTTTATTTTATTTTATTTTATTTTATTTTATTTTATTTTATTTTATTTTATTTTATTTTATTTTATTTTATTTTATTTTATTTTATTTTATTTTATTTTATTTTATTTTATTTTATTTTATTTTATTTTATTTTATTTTATTTTATTTTATTTTATTTTATTTTATTTTATTTTATTTTATTTTATTTTATTTTATTTTATTTTATTTTATTTTATTTTATTTTATTTTATTTTATTTTATTTTATTTTATTTTATTTTATTTTATTTTATTTTATTTTATTTTATTTTATTTTATTTTATTTTATTTTATTTCATTTAATTTTTTTACTTTATTTTATTTGTTTATATTTTATTTGTTTTTATTTTACTTTTATTTAGATATTTATTTATTTTTTTTTTATTTTTTTTATTTTATTATTATTTATTTTAGTATTTTTTTTTTAATTTTTCATAAATTTTTTTATTTTTATTTATTTTATTTTATGTGTTTTTTATTTTATTTTTTGTTATATTTTATTTTTTATTCTCTTGTTTACTTGTTTTTCAATAAGGTAAAATAAACTTTATTTTTTTTGTTGTTTTTTTTATTTATTTTTTTTTTCTTTTTTTTATTTTGTTTTTTTTTTCACTTTATTTTATATATTTTTTTTTTTTTTTTTTTTATTTTTTTTTTATTATAATTTTTTTATTTTATTTTATAATTTTTTTCGTTTTTTATTTTTTTAATTGTGTCTTATTTTATTTGTTTTTTATTGTGTTTTATTTTTTTTTTTTACTTTGTTTTAGTTAATTTTATTTTATTGAATTTGATTTTTTTTCATATTTTTTATTTTTTTTTATTTTTTTTTACTTTATTTTATTTTTTTTTTTTTTCATTTTGTTTTATTTTTTTTTTCTTTTATTTAATTTTATTTTTTTTTGTTTTAATTTTTTATTTTAATTTATTTTATTTTATTAAATTTTATTTTATTTTCTATTTTTTTATTTTGTTTTATTTAATTTTATTTTTTTTTTGTTTTGTTTAAATTTTTTTTTTTACCTCATTTTCTATTTTTTTGCTTTTATTTTTTATTATTATTTTATTTTTTTTTACTTTAATTTATTTTATTTTTTTTTATTTGTTTTTGTTATATTTTTTTCGTTTATTTCATTTCACTTTATTTCCCTTTCCTTCACTGCCTCCTCCTTCCCTGCAGTTTCCTTCTTCATATTTTTGTTCTTCCTTTTTGCCTCTGCCACTCTTGCTATTTCTCTCCGCTTCTCTCGCTTCTCTTCAGTTGTTAGATGCTATAAAACTAACTGAATTTACTACCGGGTTATCATACCTGTGAGTGTGTATTTACGTGTTTTATATGTAAAGTAAGAGCGAAGCTGCTATATCTGGACTTAAGAGCTTCTATGCATCTCGTTTGCTGCTACGTGTATAAAATTGTAACAAATTGTCAGCTCGTACCTACATACATACCTAAAACACTTCTACGCAAATACAAAATGAAATGCTGTTAAACTAAGGTGTGATAAAAGAGGCAAATGGGAAGAGGTGGCTTAACAAACCTAACATTATAGTAAGCTAAAAGCATTTGAGGCCCTTAAGTGCTTGTACGAATCTTATGTACATAAATATATTAAGTTGGCTTGTATGCAAAACTAGCACAATGTTAAGTCGAGGTAAATTTATTGACTACGCCAAAACACACACATACATAGCATGGCCGAAGAAATTTTTAAACAAAACACAGTGTTAAATGAAGAGGTGCCCCGCAGTCATACTAAATGGAAATTGAAATTTAATGAACTGAATTTTGTTACACGATCAGAGCTAATTCTGAATCTGCCTGAACCGAAGAATACACATAGCTCGATAAAATATATAAGAGTACTTTCAGACAAGCAGATGTGAGCCACCTTCCTTTTTCTTACTGTCACTCCCTCATTCTCTTTATCTATCTCTCACTCTCTTTCTAACCATACATTTCCCTCTCTACTACGTGGCCTTCTCCCATTACCTCTGGTGAAAATTTTTTAAAACGAAGGTATTTTCGATAACATAGCGTACAGCACGTTATCCTTAGATAACTTAGTGGAGTTTCCCTTTGGCTTCGATAATAAACAAGAAGGTTAGACTGGCGCTCCATTTGTTGTGATACGGCCGTGGTAGTTTCTATGTGCGACGCACCACGTTTATTTTACTGCACAGCAAAGGCAAACAAATTAAGGCTCGTAAAAATACCGATAATTAAATCAATGATTTAATATATTTGGCAAAAAAAAATTTTACAAAATTTATGCAAATGCAACTTGATTAATATTTAAATATTCAATTGAGTAAACAACTTAACAAAAAATCACCACTTTGTATTAAAAACAGTCAAAGCGTTATTTTGTTTGAATAAATTCCAATGCTACTGATTACACTGTGCAAAAAAAAAATATAATTATTACAACGTTCAGCACGCTTTGTGAAGCTTTTCAAATTTTACTCATGATATATTTTTTTTAATATCTACATATATTTTGTATCATTTTCCTTTCTTATTTTATATTATTTTTATATTTATTTTTTTTATTTTGTTGTATTTTATAATTTTTTTTTTCGTTGTACTTTATTTTATTTTTTTTAATTTTTTTTTTTATTGTACATACTTTATTATTTTTTTTTTTTTCTATTTATTGTTTTTTTTTTTATTTTGTTATATTTTATTTTTTTTTTTTCGTTTTACTTTATTTATTTTTTTATTTTATTTTTTTTTTATTTTATTTTGTTTTACTTTATTTCATTTTATTTTATTTTTTAATTTTTTTTTTACTACTTTATTTTTTCTTTTTTGTTTTGTTCTATTTTATATAATTTTTTTTTTCGTTTTACTTTATTTAATCTTTTCTTATTTTATTTTAGTTTATTTTAAAATATTTTATTTTTTTATTTAATTTTTTTTATTATTTTATTTATTTTTTTATTTTGTTTTCTTTTATACTATTTTTTTCGTTTTACTTTATTTAATCTTTTTTTTTTTTTTATTTAAATTTTTTTTTAATTTTTTTTTTTATACATTTCATGAACATGAAATGGTATTATAACTTTGGTCCGATGTTTGTAAGTATGAGAAGAAGAAGAGATAGACCCATCAATAAGTATACCGAAATGATCAGGATGACGAGATGAGCTGATTTAGCCATGTCCGTCTGTCTGTCTGTGTGTCTGTCTGTCTGTCTGTCTGTTTGAACGCAAACTAGTCCCTCAGTTTTTGAGATATTTGGCTGAAATTTTGTATGCGGCCACCATTTTCCAATATAGAAATCATTTGTCGGAACCAGCAAGATCGGACCGATATTACATATAGCTCCCGTACAACCGATTATTCCGATAAACGGATTTTGGGCTATAACTCCTGTAATTAAACACCTAGGAACGTGAAATTCCGTAAGTATTGCTATTTTTATATGTGAAATATCGATGTTGAAAATCACCGGGATGGGATAAATATTTCACATAGCTCCCATACAATCGATTGTTCCGATAAACGGATTTTCAGCTATAACTCATGTAATTAAACACCTAGGAACGTGACATTTTGTAAGTATTGCTACTTTTATATGTGAAATATCGATGTTGAAAATCATCGGGATGGGATAAATATTTCACATAGCTCCCATACAATCGATTGTTCCGATAAACGGATTTTGGGCTATAACTCCGGTAATTAAATACCTAGGAACTTGAAATTTTGGACGTATTGCTCTTTTTATATGTGAAGTATCGGTGTTGAAAATCATCGAGATGGGATAAATATTTCACATAGCTCCCATACAATCGATTATTCCGATAGACGGATTTTGGGCTCTAACTCCTGTAATTAAACACCTAGGAACGTGAAATTTTGGACGTATTGCTATTTTTATATGTGAAATATCGATGTTGAAAATCATCGAGATGGGATAAATATTTCACATAGCCCCCATACAATCCATTGTTCCAATAAACGGATTTTGGTAGATAACTCCTGTAGTTTTATAGGAACGTGAAATTTCGTAACTATTGCTATTTTAGAATGTGGAATGTCGGTGTTAAAAATCAATGAGATTGGACCAATATAACACATCGTCCCCATATAATCGATAGCTCCGATAATTTCGGTATGAGCTAAAGTTAAATTCACACAGGCTGTACTGGGATCAAACAGTGGAAATCGAGACGCTTATTCATGAAAGGTATTTAGCCTTCTGCACAGCCGAAGACAGCTTTCCTTACTTGTTTTTTATTGAATAATATGTTGCACAGTGTGTTTAAAAATTCAATTATTCTTCAAGTAACTGTTATTTGAGCATCTTTGTTTACTCACTTTTATTAACCTGTTTATTCGCCTGCTTCTTATCGATGATGCTCATTCCACTTATCACCAATTAAAATGGGGGAAACACCCAAAATAGATACTACATGTAGTATTTATGTCCAAAAAAAAAAATAATACAACAACCTGCTTGCTGACGCGGCAACAACCCACAAGGTTGTATGCTAATAAAACCGGACAAGTATTGTCTTTCTTTAAGTTACTTATCGCTGTCTCCTAAAATTTCTGTACTTTCCTCGTAGAGGGATTTGTTAGTTTTTTGTTTTTAAACTAGATTTTAATGCTTACTCGGAGCCTCATACTTGTGTTCCGCTCGAATATGGGGGAAATGGATTATCTGGATCTGAATTAATTTTTTCCGAAGTCATAATATCATATTAAAGTAATGAGTACCATATAAAACTACCAGCAGTTTTCCACTCAGCAGCCAAGTGGGTAGTACCACGCCTATTTCTAAGAAACTGGATACTTTCGACGGCTTAAACTTAATTAATTAATTTTTTATATAGGTCAAATATTTACTCTCTGAATTTAAGGCTTGAGAAGTTTGCACGCGAAAATGATATAAACTAGGGCCAGGCAAAAAATAAAACTTAAGGTATGTTTTTGCTCCGTCGCTCACAAGGAAGCAGCAGACTTTATTTCGTTTATTTGCAACTGAGCTACCAACGACATCCATTGATTGGTCAGGGCGATCATAGCGCTCTCACAAGCGCAGCAACACTTTCATTGTTTGAGAGGCCAACTGTGCCACTAGTTGCCGGGGCTTGATTTAAACCATTAGCCACCAATTAGTCTCCCTATGCCGACCACTTCTATAAACTAGTCAGTGTGAGAGAGAGAGAGAGAGCAGACCTGCAATTATCTTCCAGAGAAGAAATTACCCTTAGTTTCACATATTGAGCGGTCTTGTTGTGCCGACCACTTCTATAAACCTGTCACTGAGAGAGAGAGAGAGAGAGCAGACCGGAAATTATTTTCCAGCGCAGAAATGGCCCATAGCTTCACATGTTGGGCGGTCTGCCTGTGGCAACCCCTTCTATAAACCAGTCAGCGAGAGAAAGAGAATAGACCAACGTATATCTCCCCATATCGACAACACCAAACAAATCTGTGATGTATCTTAATTTTTTACTGCTATAAACTTTTTTTAATCTAGAACGATTTTATTAAAACTAAAAAACTAGCGTACCTCTTATGATTTATGCAACTAAAACTATTTGTCATCGTAATAAAAGTATTAATTACTATAAAAAGTTATTTTTTTAACAAATCCTTCTAGACTAAAAAACTAAAAATAATAAAGTTTCTTCACGTACTTGATGAATTATAAAAATATACTTATAACTAAATAATCGTGATGGCTTTAATGTTGTTTAAAACATGTAATAACTTATTAACTACACCGCTTTATCATCTCACAATTTTGTTATTTCAATTTCTGGAGCATCATCTTTTTTTCTGCAGCTAAAGCATGAAAAATAATACCATTTCTCATTCAAGGCAAATTGTTCGCCATCCTGTAATGTTTCCGATAATTTCCTGTGAAATAAATATTTGATTGATTTAAAATGCAACCAATCACTTCTCTATCACAAATATCTACTCACTTATCCAACGTCTCCGGTAGCAGGAGACACAGAGCCGCACCCAACAACATAAGCGTCGCTATCACAATTGAAGGTAACGGCTTGAAAATTGCGCTCAAATAAATCAAATAGGCGCTCGAAAAGCTAAAAGCATAGCCCACAACATGTATATTGGCTACACCACGCCCCCGCACACTGGTCGGTATAATTTCGGCAGCATATTGCGCTTCGGCCTCATACGAAACAACAGCCGCATAACGCGCCAAACCAATCATGCTACCCATAACGATAGGATGTTGATCGAAATCGAGTAATCCTGTTAGGAGGCCTGTTGCGGCTGTGACAATGCCACCCACAAATAGTGAGCCACATGCCATACCTTTGCGTCCGATACGATTCTGTAGTAGAATAATGGTCAAACCCGATGGTATGTACGTCAAGGATGTGAGTGAGAAGAGTAGAAAGGGTGAAGTGCCAAAACCCTCCATATTGCGACTGATAATGTCAAACGACAGTGTGACGATCATGCTGTGGGGAAGAGAGATAGAAATAGAGAGAGAGAGAGAGAGTATAGAAGGAGTGCAATTCAAGTTTGATCTTGTTTATTCCTAACTCACGATTTCAAAAGCAGCACAATTATAAACTTTCTCAATCTTGGCGTTCTAAATAAACCCATAAAAGTATCCTTCTCTTTTGTTTCCTTTTGCTCAATAGCCATTTTTTCCTCATAATGTGATATGAATTCATCGAATACTGAATCTTTTACTTCACGCTTATTAAACTTGGCTACACGCTTCAAACAACGCACAGCGCCTTTATAATCACCTTTCGTAGCCAACCATTGTGCGCTCTCCACGACGAAAAATGGATATAAGAGTACTAAGAGCGCGGGCAATGATATAGCTAATAGGTATCTACGCCAAGTGCCCAACCAAATGGCAAACCAAGGTGATACAACCAAACCGAAACAATAGAAAATGGCCATCATTATGTTTAAGCCGAAAGTGCGTTTCTTTGGATCCAAATATTCAAAAACTGGAAGTGTACAAATATGATTAATTCTATAAAATCTCATTTAAAGAACTAAAGCCAGTACTCACCCATTATAAAAGTCAAATAGAATAATGTATCTATACTAAGTCCAGATATAAAGCGTCCCGCTGCAAAAGCTTGTGGTGTGCTAACAAAAGATGTTATGAAATCTCCAGCTGCACCAGTCAGCGAACTCAACATCATAGCTGGCAAACGTCCCACTTTATCGGCTAGAAAGCCAAAAAACATGGTACCCAATACGGAACCAAGATACAAGAATGATTGTCCGATGGCTGCATTCACAGAGCTATCGCAAATCCATTTGAGCTGAGAAGTAGGAAGAAAGTAAAAAATATTTATTTTACGATAAAAAAATCAATATGTATCTAAAAAGCTGAACGATAAGTAATCTAGTTAAAACTGCACGAGAAAACCTTAAATCTAAATATAGTACTATGACTGTTTTATTCTGACGTTATCTATCCGGTAACAAATTTATCTAGAAATATACAACTCATTTTAATCAGACTTCTATAAACTGGGGATGAATATTATAAGAAACTTCTGAAGAGTAATTTGACCTTATTAAAACTATGACGAAGTAGACGAATTTTTTATATGGGTCTTGGTCCCTAAAATTTTTTTTTTCTCCTCGGTCTTAAACAAATCAGTCTAAATTTTTTCCATATCAAGATATTTGTTTTTTTTTTTTACCGCCATGGTGTAGCTATAGTGTGCTCGGCCTACTACACCAAGTAATCGGGTATCGACTCCCGCTCAAAGCAACATCAAAAATTATTTAGAAAAATTATTTTCTAATCGGATGTGGTTTAGCAAGCTCTACGAGTGTATTTCTGCCAGAAAAAGCTTCAAGCAAAAATTAATTTGTCTGCAGATGCCGCTCGAAGTCGGCAAAAACCTGCAGTTCTCATCAATTTGTAGGAAAAAATTGAAGCAGCACACCACAAATTGGAAAAAAAAGCTCAGTACAAAAATCTCGTTAGGTTATAATGACAACGCTAGGACCCTGCCTGCGCTTGGCGCGAGCTTTACACTATTTGATCATTAGACCGTTTGCTTGCTAAAAATTAAAGATACAGCAATGGTGAGAGCACTTCCCCACAGTGAATACTCAGCAAATTAGACTGTACAACAAAATTTAAGTTTTTGAAAATCCCATCGGATTTCTGAACGGTTTCTGAAGCTTTTGGGTGTGCTGAATCCGAATCTGTAGTCAAATTTTTCGGGCTACTTACATTGATACAGTACAGACGCTGAGTGAGAGGTAATACAGGACGCTCTTCTCTTTTGAATGTGTGAGTTATTAGAGAGTTAACATAAGTGGGAACACGAACGAAGGTCAATTGTTTATTGTCTCACTTCTCTCATTTGCACTTCTCTTATTTCATTATGATTTTAGTCGATATCTGAAAAACTATTCCCTATCCCAAAACCCCTGGTGTATACAACAACAAACTATCAAAATCGGTTAGGTACGATACGAAGAAAAATCCAACTTTATTTTATATTTATAATAAAAAGATTTTATATATATTTTTTTTTTTTCATTTTATTTATTTATTATTTATTTTTTTTATTTATTTTTTTTTTTTGATTTATTTAAATTTTTTTATTATATTTTTTTTTTTTTTAGTTAGAGGGATACGAATAAAAATCCAATTTAACAATAGATTTTATTTTATTTTTTCTTTCATTTCTTTTTTATTTTATTTGATTTTATTTAAGTTTATTTTTTTTATTTTTTTATGTATTTTTATTTTATTTTTTTAAATTTTTTTTTAAAAAATATTTGATTTTATTTTTATTATTTTTTTTATTTTAATTTTATTTTTTATTATTTTTTTTTTCTGATTGAAAATTTAGTTGGTATTAGAGGAACACCCCCCCCCCCCCCCCCCCCTTTTCTGATAACCCCCCCTTTTATCTGAAATAATGCTTTTGGTATCATATAGGTCTATACCAATTTTCAGCTCCCTACCTTGAACCCTTTCAGAGATATTCTGCTTGAACAATTTAGTTTGTATGGGAGCTACCACGCCCCCTTTTTTGATAACTCCCTTTTTTAGTTATAAACCTCCTCCACATGTGTCTCCTCAATGTGGAAAAGTTTGGTTAAAATCGGTTCAGCCATTCTCCGTAAAGTTCGACTTACATCAGTTGTTACACTCTCGTAGCCATTTTCATATTTGAATATCCATTCTTCACATTCACCAAAATCCGAAACAATTGCCGAACCATTTACAATATCATCTAACAGTGTACACGATGGTTGCTCGGTTTGAGCATAGATAGCACGTATTTCCGAATGTGTAAGATTTTCGAGTAGCTCATGATTACACCTATGGGGATTGAAAAAAAATAATTACTTAATCATCGATCATCTTTTGAGAATTTGAGAAATTATTGAGAAATTGTAAAAAAGTTGCAAATTTTATTTGGTCTTATCATTATTGCGTGGAGTGTATGGATTCCATGCCAAGTTTATAAAATTAGTTGCTGTTTTTGTTGTTGTAATATTTCTGCGGAAAGCTCAGTAGTATGAAGAAAACCTGGATATCTTTAAGATGTATATTGGAACTATTTTTCTTTATCCCTTGTCAATTTTGGTTTTTTTTACAAACCGCTTTCGGCGATCCACCATCTTCAGTGTTTGATTTCGTTCACTGAAGATGGCGGATCGCCGAAACCGGTTGTTACAAAATCAAAATTTACAAGGGATGACGGAAAATTGTTCCAATACACCACTAGTATCCACCCTGTCGGAAAACCACAAAACCAAGATATCTTTAACTTTAAATAAGTTTTTTCACTTACAAAAAAATTTCACATAATATTGTCTGTCTATCTGAATGTCACTCAAAACTTGCTGCATTAAATAAAAATAACACTGCCGTATTTATAGATGTCTTTATTAGAGTTTAGGAACCTTTTTGCGTAGGGAATGATTTTGTTCAGGCAAAATACACTGGTGGCAATAAAAATAGGTTCAACTGTTTTTCATATCTGATATCATAAAAATAAATACTGACTTCGTTATAAATGTAGCAGAGGCCATATAAAAATTGCCACAATAGTTTTCCTGTCTGCGACTGTAAGCGCATCACTGAACACCGATCTCATCGAATCGAATTAGTTTTTCACAAAATTAAAACTTGATGCCCTTAATGAAATATAGGACACTTTGCTGTTTCTCCTGCTACATGTTTTTTTTATATTAGACTTCGCAGGCGTGGCACTCTCTCAACCATGTGCCTCATTCTATAGGCATGTACACTATCAACACCGACACTTATCCACTCACCAATGCTCCGGCGTGAAGGTAATTATTGTTTGCGCAAAATAGTGCATCGAGGACATGATATTGGTATAGCCGTAGACGAGCAACAATACAAATTGATAGCGGCCATAATTGCCGCACTTCTGCAACAGCGTATCAAAATCCATATTAAATGAAATTTTTTTTAATAAAGTATTTTTGCAAATAATTTTTTTTTTTTTTACTTTATAAAAATTCTACAATTTTTTTTTTTTTTAATTTAACATTTGCAATTTTTATTTTAACTATTGTTAACTTTATTAGGCGAAGATCCAGCTTCAAAAGTTATCAAATTGCCTGCATGGCAAGCTTAAGCACTCCTCCACCAATCGCGCTTTGTACGTTTTGCTTATGATCGCGTTGAATTCGATATTGATTATGTCTAACAATTTAACACTGAAGATACCTCATATCGTATACGTTTGATTTGGACTACGTTAAATCTCCTCAATCCAATCTCTTCTCCTCCATTTTTTTAGCAAATATATTAATAATCAACTCGTGCGCAAACTTAATATACAATAGATATATAAAGCTTTTATGCCCAACAAACCATGAAGCTAGATTTCGATTCGAGGTACATTCGAGAACTAGCCCCATTCTCCAATCTCTAACGTTAGAGGACAATTCGAGAAACACTCGAGAATCACAGCGTTCTCTAATAAAATAGGACATAATTCTCAAATCGAGAAAACTATAGTTTTCGAGTCGAATTCTAATGTCATTCTCTAATGGGATTCTAATGTGAATTTGCAAATGCTCGGCTTTTGGCTAGTTCTCTAACCTATCTCGAATCGAGTTCTAGTGTAGTTCTCTACGGTTGCCTTCGAATAGAGAATAGTTAGAGAATTACTCTAGTTATCTAAGGTAAAGACGAGCGTTTCTCTAACGTTAGAGACTGTGTTTGTTGGGTGTGTTTGTGTTTATACTGAAACGATTGATCAAATTTTAACTGTTTTGGGTGTGCATATATGATATACTAAAATTAATATTCATATACCTGTAAATGTGAGAGGATCAGCATATCTAAAGATTGTCGAAAAAAAAATTTGCATTTTACTAAATCTACAGAGTAACAAAATACATACACCGTGTGTTACGCTGTATCTATTTGTTTTTGTTGTTGTTTTTGTAATCGCAGAAACCTGAATATTTAAATCTTATCATTGATTTTTAATTAGAGCAATTTGTAATCAAAGTTCCTTGAAATATACAAATTTACGTCACACTATTCCACTATTGCAAATTAAATCGAGTTTCACGTGATATCGCAGTCAAAATCCAAACAAATTTTCTACTCGCGAAAAAGTAGTGAAATTTCGCACTTACTTCACGCAAAGTTGTACTTAATAAAATAAAATAAAATAAAACAAAATAAAATAAAATAAAATAAAATAAAATGAAGTGAAATGAAATAAAATAAAACAAAATAAAATAAAATAAAATAAAATCAAATAAAATCAAATAAAATCAAATAAAACCAAATAAAAATAAAAAATAATTTAAAACAAGTAAGGAAGTCTTAGTTCGGGTTAACCGAACCGAAACCGAGCATGGTTGGGAAGTGATTTCGTCCAATTACATCAGGTATACTCCTTATTATGATAATATACCTTGTATCAAATTTATTCGTTCTACCGTAATCAGTTTTAAGTTATGACTCCATAAATTTGCAAATATGCCTCCCTGAAAAGTGGGCGGTGCCACGCTAGAAGATTCATCCTACCAATCTATACCATGTTAGCCATTTCGGTTACTGAATTATGTCAATTTGGGTGATTTTCGAAGCTTTCGATATAGAAAGTGGGCGTGGTTGGAGAGTGATTTTATCCAATTTCATCGGGTATACTCCCAAGATACTAGTATGCTTTGTGCCAAATTCCATCGTTCTATCGTAATCAGTTGAAAAGTTATGACCAGTCGAATTTTCAAAAATGCGGTGCCACGCCTACTATAAAAATGTATGGAAAAATTATAAAAGAATGACCGGATTCACCTATAAAATTATATCATTTTAGCAATTTCAGCTACCGAAATATGTCAAATTACCTTATACACGAACAGACAGACGGACAGACGGACATGCCTTAATAAACTCCTTTTTTCAACCTAAGAACTTTCATATATGGAACTCTATATCTATCTAGATTATTCTGTGCCGTTATGTAGTACCGTTATATGGACAAAATTATAATACCCTTGTACTAGTACTAGTATGCTGGGTATAAAAAGTTAAATATCAACACTTCTACTGCGATAATGTAAGAAAGCTCATCAAATATTTTGGATATTATTGCATCAGCAATTCGTCGAAATACTGCTGTTAGAAGCGTATCAAAGCAATCGGTTGTTTGATTTAACAAAATTTTGATGATCCGATTTATCCATAGATGTGATATCTGAGAGTTAACAAAATGTACACACACATACATATTTATGCCATTTATCTATAAATAATCGTCTGTTTACATTTTTTTTAGCACAACCTGATTTAAAAAGAAATCAAAATTTATATATTTAATAAGCTTATCCCTGAACACCACATAATGATTATTGAGATATTAAATTTACTGTGTCTATTTACATAAGTACATAAGTCTATAGACAAGCAAACTTGAGCTTAAAATACCAAATTGACAAAGGTACGAAGCTTGATAATTGATTTCTACAATTTTTTTTTTGAAGGTTTACTTTAAGGTGAGGTTGGTCTGGATTTAAATAGAAATCGGTAAAAATAATATAAATATTTTAGAAAAGTCTTCAGAGAGAAAATGGGAAGGCGAAGGAGAGTAAAATGAGAAGATAGCTGAAGTAGGACTTGCTTGCTTAAAATTGTTATAATTTACCTATTTGTAAACTTGAGACTGCAAAATCAGCTATTTTAGTTAACGACTTTAACTTTCAAATTGCTGTCAGATTTTTGGCAAAAGCTTTTAATTTTTCATTTTTGAGTATTGGACTTTTGTCAAAATACAAGTCATTGCTATTTTACAACAAGTTATTTACATAGAGACGAGTTTGACCGATTTTTTAATATATGAATACTTGAACCAAAAACCCTCGAATCAATGACAAGAAAAGTCGCAAAAGCGGCTCAAACCTTTGAATCGCAGTTCACGAATTAGAATATTAGGCAGTTGCTATTCAGGTTGAAAATAAATACATATGTATCAAATATCTTATAAATAAATGTTTCATTAGGGGGTTTCATCAAACCTTATAAAAACCTTATTAAGCGTGGAAGCGTATAAATTTATCAAGTGTCTAAAAGAACAGTCACAATTTGTATGGAATGAAATTTACACAAATTTGATAAACTTCCGCGTCGACATGTAATTTTTAATTTTTTTAATGCATTCATTGCACACTAAACAAAAATAGAAGAATATGCTTAAAGAAGTGTCAACAATTATATTTCGATATCAAGTACACATAAATTGATCTTGAGTGCGTTCATCTAATTGAGCTGGTAAATTTATTAATTTACGCAATTCTTAAACTTGTATGGTTTGATGAATTCCCCTATTGTCACACGCTAATAGTTACATAAATTACAATTCTATAATATGTACTAATTGGTCAAAACATTAACTGTTTGTAAACACGTGACTATTTTTTTGGTAACGGGAGCGAATAGTATATGTTTTGGTATATTGATTAACACATAGTTATCGACACACCTACAAAGGTTAATGTACTTTGGAAAAAAAGATGATGACATTAAAATTAATTTGATGACATTTTTATTAACTTGAGCCTATGTCAAGTGTAACTTTTTTTAAGGTTAATCAGCTGCTAATAAGCCGTATTTTTTGAGTAATTTTATTACTACATTTTTTATGTAATTTTACTTAATTTTTTGTGTAATTTTACTTTACTTTTTTGTAATTTTTTACTATATTTTTGTGTAACTTTTACTTTATTTTTTGAATAATTTTTACTATTTTTTTGCTGTATTGCTTTTGGATCCAGCAATGGAGAGTTTGAACCTGAAAACCACTCCTGTGGATCCGCCTCAGAGATATACACATATTGACAGTGATTTGGTCATATCAACCAAAATATAATTATATCAACCAAAATATGTGTTGAGTCAACCAATATATCTGTTGATTCAACCAAAATCACTGTAAATTCTTATCCATTACCAGCTCATTTTTCTTTGTGTATTTGAAAAACTTGACTGAATTTTGTCTTATTAATCAAGCTAAGCTTATCGATCAATAACATTGAGGAATCTTTACAAACTTTTTATATTCTTTAAAATAGCCTTTAACCGCCTAGGTGATTTTGGCCGTCCAAAACAAGTTTTACGTCCTGAACCTGAAAACCACTCCTGTGGATCCGCCTCAGAGATATACACATATTGACAGTGATTTGGTCATATCAACCAAAATATAATTATATCAACCAAAATATGTGTTGAGTCAACCAATATATCTGTTGATTCAACCAAAATCACTGTAAATTCTTATCCATTACCAGTTCATTTTTCTCTGTGTATTTTAAAACTTGACTGAATTTTGTCTTATTAATCAAGCTAAGCTTATCGATCAATAACATTGAGGAATCTTTACAAACTTTTTATATTCTTTAAAATAGCCTTTAACCGCCTAGGTGATTTTGGCCGTCCAAAACAAGTTTTACGTCACATAATTTGCATATAAAATGTTAGCTATGCCTGTCAATTGTCTTGAAGAGTTTAAAAATTGCTGAAAGAAGTTTTAACAAAAAAAAGCAAAATCGAAGGTTTTATTATATTTAAATTTTTTATTTTTTTTTTATTTTTTTTTTTTTATTTTTTATTTTTTTTTTTAAGAACTTTGAAGATGTTGTAAACTTTTGGCCAGTCGAAAAATTTTTATTAAATTATTCTTTTGAGTTTTTGGCAAAAACAAGTTGAAAAATTCTACAAACAATACCTACCAACTACGATGATTGCAATTTCGATCTTGTTGAAGGATCTTGTCAACCCGCTTTGTAATGTTGCTTCGAAATTTTTCATTATCTTTACTGGTCATCGAACCTTGTATATGAGATAAGGATGAAAAATGTCTAAGCAACATTACAAAGCGGTTTGACAAGATCCTTCAACAAGATCAAAATTGCAATCATCGTAGTTGGTATTGTTTTTAGCATTTTTCAACTTCTTTTCGCCAAAAACTCAAAAAATAATAATTTGATAAAAAAATTATTTGACTGGTCAAAAGTCCACAAAATTTTCAAAGTTCGTAAATATAATGACCAATAGTAACAATAACTAAATTTTTATTTTTATTTTTTTTTTCTTCATTTTAATTTATTTTTATTATTCTTTTTTATTTTTTGTATATTTATCTAATCACAGCCACAAAATCACTGGGCTATTGCTGCATCTGTTTGTAATTTGCTTTACTGCAGTTCTTTTTCGCTTTTTGTTTTTTGTTGTTGTCTTTACCCATAACCTTATAGCGAAGAGATAAATGTCTGTGCT
>CAXKVI010000001.1:159265006-159272506 GCA_964058755.1 Campiglossa producta
AAGTGGTGCCTGTCATTGCCACTGTCATTGTCACCACTACAAGTGCAATACACTTATGAGTGTAACTGTTCCGAATGCACACGTTTGCCTATAATTATTGCATCATATGTAAATTGCAATTTATTCTCTGTTTGTGGGTGTGCATGTGTGTGTGTGTGCCTGTGTAATTCCCTCATCACAATGTTCATCACAATGTTTGTTGCAAAAGCTATTTTACACTTGCACGCACAATTTGCAAAACATTTAGTTGCACTATTTTATTAAAATTGAAATACAAATTCTTTACCAACTGCTGATTCGAGTTTATGTGTGTTATCAGGCGTGTGTTTCAGCAAATGCAGCTGCATATTTAAATGTGTTGCAGCAACCAATTTCATAATGAACTTGAAAATAAGTGTAACAATTTTATACTTGGAAGGGTTAGTCGTGGTGAAATGCAGGCACGGAATTTTATATCACTAAAATTTAGTGCAAAGTTCAAAATTCAACCACAGAAACGGCTGGTATAATTTTACTTTTAATTTATTTTATTTTATATTATTTTACTTTACTTTTTTATTTAATTTTCTTTTACTTTATTAACATTATTTTTTTAATTTTTTTACTTTTTATTTACTTTTTTTTAATTGTTTAATTTAAAGTTTACGTTAAAGAACCACAAACATCCGCTGTCAGTCACAAACTTACTTTTTTATATATTAGTAAGATAAGATAATTTTATCTTAATATATTTTACGAACTTTTAAAAATGCTACATACAATACCAACTACGATGATTGCAATTTCGATCTTGTTGAAGGATCTTGTCATTTTTCATCACCTTTACTGGTCATCGAACCAAGGAGAGGATATCAGGAATTTCTAAACCGCAGTGTGTAACCATTACACCAAACACTGCTTAGTGTGCCTGCAGGAAAATTGCAACTATATTTGGCCTAATTTTGTTATTATTATACCTTTCATGAACATGAAATGGTATTATAACTTTGGTCCGATGTTTGTAAGTATGAGAAGAAGAAGAGATAGACCCACTAATAAGTATACCGTTATGATCAGGACGATGAGTTGATTCGATTTAGCCATGTCCGTCTGTCCGTCTGTTTGTACGCAAACTAGTCCCTCAATTTTAGAGATATCTCGATGAAATTTGGTATGGAAGCGTTATTTTATATGAGAATAATCATTCGTCGGAACCAGCAAGATCGGACCAAAACTACTCATAGCTCCCATACAATCGATTGTTCCGATAAACGGATTTTGGGCTATAACTCCTGTAATTAAAGAGCTAGTAACGTGAAATTTTGTAAGTATGTATTGCTATTTTTATATGTGAAATATCGATGTTGAAAATCGTTGAGATGAGATAAATATTTCACATAGCCCCCATACAATCGATTGTTCCGATAAACGGATTTTAGGCTATAACTCCTGTTATTAAACACGTAGGAACTTGAAATTTTGGAGGTATTACTATTTTTATATGTGAAATATTGATGTTGAAAATCATTGAGATGGGATAAATATTTCATATAGCTCCCATACAATCGATTGTTCCGATAAACGGATTTTGTCGCATAACTATATAGGTAGGGTCGTGAAATTTAGTAGGTATTGCTCTGTTAGAAAGTGGAATGTCGATGTTAAAAATCAATGAGATTGGACCAATATAACACATCGCCCCCATATAATCGATTGTTCCGATAATTACGGTATGAGCTGAAGTTAAATTCACACAGGCTGTACTGGGGATTGAACAGTGAAAATCGTGACGCTTATTCATGAAATGTATCTAACCTTCGGCACAGCCGAAGACAGCTTTCCTTACTTGTTTTTTTTTTTAATTTTTATTTTATTTTTTTATATTATATTAATTTAGTTTTACTTTATTTTTTAATTTCATTTTTATTTGTTTTTATTTTTTTTTCAATTTTATTTTTTTTAATATTATTTTATTTTATTTTCACTATTTTATTTTAATATTTTTTAATTATTTTTTTATTTCTTTTTTTATTTTTAATATCATACTTTATTTAATTCTGTTGTATTTATTCTACTTTTTATTTAAGTTATTTTATTTTTTTTACTATTTTATTTTATTTCATTTTAATTTTGTTTACTTTATTTTATTTAATTTTTATATTATTTTAGTTTTATTTTATATATTTTTATTTTTTTTTTTATTTTTTTTTTATTTTATTTCAGTTTATTTTATTTATGTTACTTTATTTTATTAATTTTTATTTTATTTATTTTACTTTATTTTATTAATTTTTATTTTATTTTTTTCACTTTAAAAAGATTGCGCACAGCTAATCTAAGCAAATTGCCATACTCTGCTGATCTAGATTTCCATGTTTAATTAAGGTACCTTTCAAAAGATTTGCTCTCTATTTAATCGACTCATTTTCACAACAAAAAATTAGCCATTCATTTTTTCTATACCCTAGATACAAACTTGAACTTGCCTTTTCAACTTACTTTCTATACAATTTGTACAAATGTCATTTAACCGCAAATATTACTTTTACATTTGCTATTTACATGCATGTAAGTATTAGTAACATTGTATGCCTGCAAAGGGATATAACATTTTGTGTTTTATTAACCAAAACTGAACTTTTGCCTTTTCGCCTATCCGTTAGTGCTGCTCTTCTTTTTGCGATTTTATTCAAACATTGTTTGCAACAGTTTCACTGCAGCCAAAACTTTTAGCATTGTGTAATATTGTTGCTGTTGCTGCTGCTGTTAAACTTTTGCATTTGGTTTGTGGTCAGCTTTGTTGTATTTACATATATTCATTCTCTCATTTAATATAACCTAAATTTTAGCATCAAAAAAGGAAGGAGCGGCAAAAAGGAGAAATGATAAAAAAATTAATAAAAGAAAAAAAAATCAAAAAAAAAAAGAATCATAAAACAAAAGTAATAATTTCTCTCTCTTTCTCTCTAACATTTTTGCTTGTAGCGCTCAGAGCAAGCATCATTATCACTCTTTGCTTAGATCTACTGCTTTGAGTTGGTGTGCGCCATGGCGTATGAGTGATAAATATTGCATTTAAAATTTAACCGTAAATTAGGGTTGTCTTGTATATAAATATTTACATAACTACAAATATATAAAATTAAGGCAAAACAAGTAGCATGCTCAAGTATTTAAATGCATTTATATTTGACTTTTTATATTGCTAAAGTGAAAAGCTTTTTTTTCTTTTTTTTTTGGCTTGAGCAAAAGTTTGCCCTTGCATTAGACACTTGCCAGATTTTTGCTTGTTTTTGGTGTGAGTAGCTTATTTTTTTATGTGTAAATATCATTGCGCTGGGGGTCATCCAGAAAAAGTTACGCGTAACATGTAACATGCAAGATGTAGAGGGTGGGGTGTAACATGTAACAGGTAGGGGGTAGGATGTAACATGTAACATGTAACAGGTGGGGTGTGAAAGGAAAGGAAAAGAAAGGAAAGGAAAAGAAAGGAAAGGAAAGAAAGGAAAGAACTCATGTATGATGAGTCATTTTTGACTCTTGTAGGAGTTATTTTTGACACATGTATGAGTCATTTTTGACCCATCTATAAGTAATTTTAGACTCATCTATGAGTCATTTTTGACTCATCTATGAGTAATTTTTGACTCATCTATGAGTAATTTTTGACTCATCTATGAGTAATTTTTGACTTATCTAAGGGTCATTTTTGACTCATCTATGAGTCATTTTTGACTCATCTATTAGTTTTTTTTTTTACTTATATATGAGTAATTTTTGACTCATCAATGAGTCATTTTTGAATCATCTATGAGCCATTTTTTACTCATCTATGAGTCGCTTTTGACTCATCTATTAGTCATTTTTGACTAATATATGCGTCATTTATGATTCATCAATGAGTAATTTATGAGTCATTTATTACTCATCTTTACTTGGCGAAAACTAGTTTAAAAAAATGTATGTGCAGAATACACATGTTTACACATCAAACTTCACGAGTACTTGGTACTCACGCCTTATTTTTATTTTTTCACTTATCTTTTGCTCTGTATTCTGTTATTGAATTTTATGATTTATTTTTTTTTTTTTTGCTTTTTATTTTCTTGTTTATTTTAACCTTAATTTTTTTTTAACCGCAATTTACCCTACTTTTCGGAAAATGTTGTCTGTGATCTTTGCCGCAAACGCTTTCTAACTTTTCAATTACAATATTAAAGCCAATGCCTGCATAAGTGATTATTTAAGAATATTTGAATATTTTATAAAGCCTTTTCTGAGTAGCGCTAATACTTCGTTAGAACTTAAAATAATTTAATAAAGCACAGAAAAGCAGTCCGAATAAACGCTCGAAAATCTTACTTTTTTATCGACCTTACATTTTTTCTACAGGGTCTCAAGTTTGGAAAAAAAAGATGCCCCACAAGTGCATCGACCATAAAATAATATTTTCCACTTCCTTCTTTCCTACTGAGCCCATCAAAACATTCTCCTTTTTCAGTGTCAATCATCTTTTGGCGTAGAGTTTCTTTTATGAATTTGCATTATCTGCTTAAACTTATCCCTTTACCATGTTTTTCACTCATTATAACCTTTTCGTGTCGGCTTAATATTTCTTATTGGTGCTTCTTCTTTTCACAATTTTTAAATTACAACTACACACTTACAACAACAAGCGTATGCATTTGTATGGTCTGATAGCTTGACTGCTTATAATCCTTTTTTCTACAAAAACGTACTCTACTTAATATCTCTTACTACTTATTTTTTCGTTTATTTTTTTTTTGTTACCGTAATGCAAGGTTTTACTACTACAAGAGGATATTAAATTGCACATTGTTGCAGTTTGTACTTTTTCAATTTTTACATTTACTGTTAGTTTGTTGTTTTTTTTCTGCACTCAACACGCGTACATTTTTTGTTTTGTTTTGACTCAAACCTTTTCAGTAAAATAGTTAGAAAAAAGTAGATGAGTTTTAGGGTGGGAATAACTTCTGAAAGTGTGGTGCAGTTTAAAGCTGTTCAGTATGTTTTAAAAGGTTGCCACTTATTTGGAAATTACTTTTTGCAAATTCTCAACTATTTTATTTCGAGTGAGGTTGCCACTTGTTTATAATTATTGAACAATTTTTTGAAAAATTATGGTACCCATATTGGTATATCTGACTTAATTATTACTTTTTATTCCACATAGGTGGCAGCACTTAAATTGAAAAACATTTGTAGGTGGCAACACTTATAAATAATTACACCAATAGATAATATTTCAATGAATCCATATCTGATCCAAATCGCTGAAGCCGCTCTAAAGATAGTGGAATCAAAAAAATTTGGTTGGGTGGAAAACCTACTTGAAAATATCTTATAGTACATTTACACCGCACCAATTTTGGCGAATTCAAATTAGCTACTTCGACATCGTTTACACTGGCAAATTTGCATTTGGCCTCACCTTCCCTGCAAGAATCTTCTACCAGGACAAAAAGCCACCGAAAGAAAATGGATTACCGTGAGGTGTTGAGTAATAATAAAAGATGAGTCAAGAAGGCTGCTGTTTATTCCTAGTAGAATTGGCTCATTTTCTTAAAAAAAAGGAGTTGAAACTGTTATTTACAGCTGTGCATAGTGTAAAAGTTATCACACGATAATTACCTATTAAGGTTCTTGCAGGGCAATCTATAATGTGGAACACCCGCAGGGTTGCTATTTCGACAAATGAAGTCAAATGTGATGGAATTCCAAATTTGGAAAATGAGATTTGTATAGAAGAAAGCGCCAAATTTGCAATTTTTCACCAAATTTGCAAATTTGGTGCGGTGTAAATGTACTATTAGTTGCTTAACGAACGAAAAAAGCTTTGATTTGATACCCATATTGGCATATCTTGCTTTAATTTCGCAAAAAAAAAAAATTAGAAAAGTCGCTCCCTGTAAACCGCCCAAGTGGCAACACTTATTTAGAAAATCTTAGATTGAAGCATACGATTTCGAGTTGGTAATGGGCATATAATATATAGGGACAGTTATACGATTTCCAGAAACGATTTATAAAAAGTAAAATTTTAAGACGGTTTTCAAAAAAAATATTCTTGAGTAGCGTTGCCACCTAATCTTGATGACTGATTTTTATATGCATAAATGGGTAATTTTTTTTGTAAATCAGCTCAAACATGGTTAAATCTATTTAGACGAAATATTATAAGAAGATAACGCACTAAGTTCTAATCCGATTAATCTGGGTGTTGCCACTGAGCACATTTTTAAAAGGTTGCCACCTATATTAAACAAAAAAATTTATTTTGGTGGAAGCGTCTAAGTTTGACACCAACAAACGACAATTTACTTAGATTTAAAAAGATTATATTTAAAATTTTGCATAAGGTTGCCACCTAATCCAAAAATAAGCTAGAGCGGCGTTGCCACCTAATTTTCATCATGAGTTATTACGTTTATGAGTATAGTTATCAGCCTTAGATTCGAAAAAAATATGTTTTGAATAAGGTTGCCACCTAATATTAAATCTTGCTTGCGCAGTGTTGCCACCTAATTTTCATCATTAATAACGTTATAACGTTTATGAGTATAGTTAGCTATCTAGTTAGTCAGCTTTTATCAGGAACATTATATTTAATGCTCTAAGCTATTTACCCAAAGCGTTGCCACGGAGCATAGTTTAACAAAGTAAAAACCTTTTTTTTTTCAAATCATTTAAAAATTTAGTAAAATCATCAAAGCAGGACACCAACGAATCTCTTAAGTTTTCCAAAAATAGCATTTTCGGAATAGGGTTGCCACCTAATGTTAAACTACTTTTAAAAATTTCTATATTCGGTTTTATATCGCAACCAGCCGCACCCATTTGCAGGAAATTTTATTTTTAGAAAATGTTCTATGGTCTGAACAGTTTTAGCTCAGTGTTGTCACTAAGAATTGTTTTACAGTATTGCCACCAATTTCGAATTAAATAAAAATTTCGCTAATATGAGTATCAAAAGAAAGACAAGTTATACAAAATATATTTTGATGTGAATTTCTATAATTTTAGCTGAAAACTGAAATATTCGTAAATATATTTTTAAGGTTACCATCTTTTTCCAATTATTTAAAAATAATAAAAAAGGACGTGTGGCACTCGGGGACTGCCGCGGTAAAGCTATTGCATATCACTTTTTATCAACTTATGCAATTATAATATTTATGAAAACTCAATGAGCATATTTATGACTTTAGAACAGTACTGCATTAACCAGTTAACAGTATAGCCTAAAAATAGTCAACAACCTATTTTATGTAGTGTACAGCTCCAATTTTATGTAATCGGACTGCTGCTAAAATCAGTACAACGTCATACTGTCAGTATTATAGCCTAAATGTAGGCAACGCTTACAGATCCAATTTTAATGTAATGTAATGTACAGCTCCAATTTTATGTAATCGGCCTGCTACTAACATCAGCACAACGTCATACGCCTAAATGTAGGCAACGCTTATATTTATTTTTGTCAAGTTATGTTGCTAACGC
>CAXKVI010000001.1:159277506-159317445 GCA_964058755.1 Campiglossa producta
GGTACATTAGCTGGGAAGTGTAGCAAAAAAGTACGACGAACTGTAGAGCTTTCGACCAATAATAACAACCACTTAATTCTACTGACTTAAATCCTATTGACTCCTTCTTATTTCTACATATCCTTTGTTTAATTTCTTTAGCACCTGGACGACTGAGCTTGCTCGGTGTTTTCGGTTTCGTCCAACGGTCTTACCTACCTACATTTTTCCGAAAAATATTTCAGAAAAAATCTAAAATGGGTGGCAACTTTATAAATCACAAAATTGCATCCAAATCGGTCAATATACGAAGAAAGAGGGGAGTAAGATGGCAACCCTTGGTGCCAACTCATTTTTAAGACATCGTGGTTAGTATGCGGTTGAAAGGACCTTTGATCTAATACCAGTATTGGCATATCTTGCTCAGTGTTTGAGAAAAAATTAGATAGATGGCAACCCTGTTATCCTCCGAAAGTGGCAACGCTCAGTGGACAGTCCTATCAGTCCTACAGTACTATCTCGATGCCAAATTCCATAGAAATCGGTTACGCGGGCCAAAATGACCCTAAACTGATACCATAATTATTCTAAAATGATATCAAAATTATTCCAAAATGACCCTAAAATGATCCCAAAATAATTCCAAAATGACCTTTAAATGACTTTAAAGGAATCCAAAATGGCCCGAAAATTATTCCAAAAAGAGCCTAAAATTATCCTAAAATGATACCAAAAAGACCATAAAATGGTCCAAAAATAATCCCAAAACTATCTCAAAATGACCCCAAAATGATTCCAAAATGACCCTAAAATCGTACCAAAGTGACCCCAAAAAGACGATTAGGTTATCCCAGAATGATCCGCAAATGGCCCCAAAGTAAAGCTATCCCAAAATGATCCAAAATTGAACCCAAAATTAACCCAAAATATATAAATACAATACGGTAAAATGGTTACCCTGGCCGGCTACCCTACTTGAAAATATTTTAGTTGGTATGTCGCCGAAAATACCTTTCATTTGATACCCATATTGGCATATCTTGCAACATAATTAAAAAAAAAAATTGAGATTTGTGGCAACCCTGAAAGCCACCTTAAGTGGCAACACCCAAGTTGATAGTCTTAACTAAAATAGAGATAGCATGCCAAATTTCCTTCCAATCGGTCAAGCGGTTCTCGAGATACTCCCGGATATACAAATATACTGCGATAAGGTGGCAACCCTAGATGGCAAATCTACTTTAAAATATTTTAGTTGCTAGGTCGCCGAAAATACCTTTCATTTGATACCCATATTGACATATCTTGATCCATTATTAACAAAAAAAAGAATGTTAGAGGTGGCAACCCCGTAAACCGACCTAAGTGGCAATCCGTTTCTTTTTATTCGAGATAGCTACTATATTGTAAATTGAAATTTCATTATTCTC
The DNA here is from genome assembly GCA_964058755.1 of Campiglossa producta. Classification (NCBI taxonomy): domain Eukaryota; kingdom Metazoa; phylum Arthropoda; class Insecta; order Diptera; family Tephritidae; genus Campiglossa; species Campiglossa producta. Next base: position 159,278,916 of record CAXKVI010000001.1, read on the forward strand.
TTAACAGTCACGAACGTGAAACCACTCACTGGGATCATCCCGAAATGATTGAACTGATGAAAGGTTTGGCCGATCTAAACGAAATACGCTTTTCTGCCTATCGTACAGCAATGAAATTGCGCGCCGTACAAAAGCGTCTAGGTAAGTGCAACAAAATGCAACAAATTTAATCAAGTACCGTGAAATATTGTCATAAAAGACGACCACCAACAAAGTGAACGCAACAACAACTCAACATAATAACTTTTCTAATTTTATCATTTCATTTGTCATCTCGCCTGCGCAGCTCTCGATCGCATACCAATGTCCACTGCCATCGAATCATTTGATCGTCATGCATTGCGTGCACAAAACGACAAACTCATCGATATACCCGATATGACAACAGTCTTGCATTCGCTCTATGTTACAATTGATAAGATCGATATGACTTTAATGTTGGATTTGGCTATAAATTGGATATTAAATGTTTACGATTCGCAACGTACTGGACAAATACGTGTGCTAAGTTTTAAGGTGGGAAGAGTGGATTACATACTTTTTGTTTGTTGTATTTCTACAAATCATTTGTTTGTTTTTTTTTTTTTGCTTTGCTTGCAGGTTGGCCTCATTTTACTTTGCAAGGGACATCTGGAAGAAAAATATCGTTATTTGTTTCGTTTGATTGCCGATCCGGAACGTAAAGTTGACCAAAGAAAATTAGGTTTACTGTTACATGACTGCATACAGGTTTGTTTGGTTTTTGTTGCAGATAAATGAAACTTTATTTTCTGTTGTTTGGGTTTTTTATGAAGAGTTTTGCTTTCTTTTTTTTTAGGTACCACGCCAGTTGGGTGAAGTTGCCGCTTTTGGCGGTTCCAACATAGAACCTTCAGTGCGCTCGTGTCTGGAACGCGCCGGTATCTCACAAGAAGGTATGTATTTTCAAATCGTTGAAGTATGTCAAAGCAAACCACTTTTTTGGTTGGTATGGTTTAAAACTTCTTATGAAGTAACTCCGGATGTTTAGACAGACTGTCAGGAGTTATATAAATTTTCTGCTTGACTTCCTTGTTCGATTGGTGTATTTTTTTTTTACAATGGCATGAAGTTTTTCGATATCAGTTGAAAGATTTTTTATACATACGGCTTTAAATTTTTTTGAAGATCTAATTTTCGGCGCATTGTACAACTTTTAAAACAAAAAGTGGATACCAATCGAGCAAGGAAGGTGAGCAGATCATGCCCAAATTTTTCCCTTTTTTTAACACGGAGTCGGCAAAAAACTGTAGGAACCGCCAACTTGTAGGAAAAAAATCAAAGCAGCACACTAAAATTTGGAAGAGAAGCTCGGCAAAAATGTCGTTAGAAGTTATGATAACCGGTTGGTATATCGCCGCCATTATTTTTTTTTTTGTTTTTCTTTTATTAATATTTTGTTTTATCATAATTTCTTATTTAATTTTATTTTATTTTATTTTTATACCTTTCATGAACATGAAATGGTATTATAACTTTGGTCCGATGTTTGTAAATATGAGAAGAAGAAGAGATAGACCCATCAATAAGTATACCGAAATGATCAGGATGACGAGATGAGTTGATTTAGCCATGTCCGTCTGTCCGTCTGTCCGTCTGTCCGTCTGTCTGTCTGTCTGTCTGTCTGTTTGAACGCAAACTAGTCCCTCAGTTTTTGAGATATTTGGCTGAAATTTGGTATGCGGCCACCATTTTATAGGAATCATTTGTCGGAACCAGCAAGATCGGACCAATATAACATATAGCTCCCATACAACCGATTATTCCGATAAACGGATTTTGGGCTATAACTCCTGTAATTAAACACGTAGGAACGTGAAATTTTGTAAATATTGCTCTTTTTATATGTGAAATATCGATGTTGAAATTCATAGAGATGGGATAAATATTTCACATAGCTCCCATACAATCGATTATTCCGATAAACGGATTTTGGGCTATAACTCCTGTAATTAAACACGTAGGAACGTGAAATTTTAGACGTATTTTTTTTTTATATGTGAAATATCGATGTTGAAAATCATCGAGATTGGATAAATATTTCACATAGCCCCCATACAATCGATTGTTCCGATAAACGGATTTTGGTAGATAACTCCTGTAATTATATAGGTAGGAACGTGAAATTTTGGAAGTATCGCTATTTTTATATGCGAAATATCGATGTTGAAAATCATTGAGATGGCATAAATATTTCACATAGCTCCCATACAATCGATTATTCCGATAAGCGGATTTTGGGCTATAAGTCCTGTAATTAAACACATAGGAACGCGAAATTTTGGAAGCATCGCTATTTTTATATGTTAAATATCGATGTTGAAAATCATTGAAATGGGATAAATATTTCACATAGCCCCCATACAATCGATTGTTCCGATAAACGGATTTTGGTAGATAACTTCTGTAATTATATCGGTAGGAACGTGAAATTTCGTAAATAATGCTATTTTAGAATGTGGAATGTCGATGCTAAAAATGAATGAGATTGGACCAATATAACACATCGTCCCCATATAATCGATAGCTCCGATAATTTCGGTATGAGCTAAAGTTAAATTCATACAGGCTGTACTGGGGATCAAACCGTGAAAATCGTGACGCTTATTCATGAAAGGTATTTAGCCTTCGGCACAGCCGAAGACAGCTTTCCTTACTTGTTTTTATTTTACTTTGTTTATTTTATTTTATTATATAATATATTTTTTTTTTCGTTTTCTTTCACTTAATTTTGTTTTATTTATTTTTTATTTTATTTTATTTATTTTTTTACTTTATTTGATTTTATTTTGTTTCATTTTAATTTTCTTTTTTATTCTATTTTTTTATTCTATTTCATTAAATTTTTATTTTATTTTATTTTATTTTTTTTTTATTATTTTTTTTTTTTATTTTATATTTTTTTTTAATTTATTTTACTTTAAATTATTTTATTTTATTTTACTTTATTTATTATTTTATTTTATTTTATTTTATTTTATTTTATTTTATTTTATTTTATTTTATTTTATTTTATTTTATTTTATTTTATTTTATTTTATTTTATTTTATTTTATTTTATTTTATTTTATTTTATTTTATTTTATTTTATTTTATTTTATTTTATTTTATTTTATTTTATTTTATTTTATTTTATTTTATTTTATTTTATTTTATTTTATTTTATTTTATTTTATTTTATTTTATTTTATTTTATTTTATTTTATTTTATTTTATTTTATTTTATTTTATTTTATTTTATTTTATTTTATTTTATTTTATTTTATTTTATTTTATTTTATTTATTTATTTTATTTTATTTTATTTTATTTTATTTTATTTTATTTTAATTTATTTTATTTTATTTTATTTTATTTTATTTTATTTTATTTTATTTTATTTTATTTTATTTTATTTTATTTTATTTTATTTTATTTTATTTTATTTTATTTTATTTTATTTTATTTTATTTTATTTTATTTTATTTTATTTTATTTTATTTTATTTTATTTTATTTTATTTTATTTTATTTTATTTTATTTTATTTTATTTTATTTTATTTTATTTTATTTTATTTTATTTTATTTCGTGATATTTTATTTTATATTACACTATTTTATTTTACTTTTTTTATTTTATCTTATTTTACTTTAGGTTCAAGATTCATATTCTGCTCCTCAGTGTACTATTAACATATTTTTATCCATAGCCGCTCCAAAGATAATTCACTAACTCGATAGTAGTTTATTCCATTTAATTGTTTACCGTTATAGCGTTGAGTAATTACGCGGTAAATCGAACTTTCCGTAACACCGTAAACCACTCAATTTTTCGCATTTACCCGTGGATAATTTCTTATATACATACTTACACACATTTCTTTTCACTCCCTTTCTTCCATGTAACATCACAGCAATTGATGCCAATCAGGAAATTGCTATTGAACAATCACATTTCCTCGGCTGGTTACAGCATGAGCCGCAAAGTTTAGTCTGGATGCCGGTGTTACATCGTCTAGCAGCTGCCGAAACAGCCAAACATCAGGTAAGCTTGTAACAAATACGTATCCTGCTAAAGCTTTATAGTGCCGCAACCGCAAGTGGCGTGCTAATCTGAAACCGTATCAAAGTAACCTCATTTCCTCCCCCACCCCCTCATTCCTGCACATATCCTCAACCAGTACATTTTCATAGCAATCTCATCAGCAGCATCCTTCATTCATTGTGGCGTCATAAAAGCCGGCATGACGCGCAATTTTCAGCCACTTAACGGCAATTATTGCACAATTTACAGCAACTTCTTTCTGTCAGCCACTTACAACCACTACCTACTCCAATCTACACTCCACTTTACATACATACACACCACTCCATCAACCTCGTACACATCCAACATTTCCTTCATTGTATATTTCATTCTTTTGCATGTAAATTTGTATGCTTGTATGTATGTGTGTGTGTATGTGTGCAAGGCTTTGCCACAAAATACTAAATCCAATATTTGCATTTCTCGGTACAATTTTGTTCTTCTGTGCGGTGTCTTGGCCAACCGACATCTCCTTTTGCTCACACCGACAACCGTTACGTGTTAATAACTGTTACGAAATGGCAACTACATTCCAATTGTCGAAATTGGTTGGCAACATGGCGCTGAAAATTGGCAACAACAGGCAAAGTGTAACATTTGCAAAGAGTATCCGATAATTGGATTCCGTTATCGTTGCCTCAAGTGTTTCAATTTCGATATGTGCCAAAAGTGTTTCTTCTTTGGACGTAATGCCAAAAATCACAAATTGAGTCATCCAATGCATGAATATTGCACAACGGTAAGTAAAATTCGTAAATTTTAAGGTTATGTAAATTATAAAATGAATTTATTTTTGTTATGTGAAGTAAGGTGGTGTTATTTTTATTTAAAAGAACTAAAGAAAGAATAAACGGGAAGTGAAGCAAGAAGATACAATATATCGTCAAGTAATCTTCTATTCGCAGCTAACGGCCAACGGCGGATGCCAAACTTGCATCAATTGCCGGTATGAAAACCAATCTCTTAACGTCTGTAGCGATGGTCCCACGACCTGGCCTTAAAGATCCTAAGAAAAACTGAGCTTTCATCAAAGATAGCAAGGTTGGTGGCAACTACGGGCCCGAACTTCCAAAAGACATCTCCCCGTCGCTCTGCGTACGATCCTGAAGAAATATTAGGGAGTACCGCAGGAAAAGCTGTCGCTGAATTCCAGGAATTCGGTGGAGTTGGAGCAGGCTCTGATACCGGATTTCTAAAGCACATATGCGCAAAAGAGGATAAACGGAAATCCTTTCAAAAGCCAGAGATCGGACGGGGAGTTAAAACCAAGGATAGGATCCTAATAGGCATCCTTAACCAAGAAAACGACCGCTTGGCCATCCCTTAAGGCCGGTGGTGGTACGTCTGGAACGAACTCAGTTATGCCCTTCTCGACGTTGTTTTGGAGTCTCCGTGTGGTACGGCGCGGGGCACTGATGCGGGTTGGTACCAGGGTCAAATTAAAGTAATCGCGTGCGAGGATGCAAGAACTGTTGCACTGTACAAGGCAGCAGCTGGAAGACTGGGTAAAGTCTATCCATGGGCAAACATCGAGTTCGCCGACCGCCGTCCCTGCAGAATCCGTCCCTCCCGATGCAGGACTGGAGTGTCAATCTGGGTATGCGGTAGGGCCTGATAGACCATAATAAGGAGGCACTCGAGCCTCTTAAAAGGTGCAATGGACTCGGATATCACGGCGTAGGAGAGATCGTGATCCACGTATATCGTGATGATGCACAGCGCGCTGCAATTTTGGCTGCTCCGGGCGACTCGGATATCAAAGTACCGAAAAAGGAAGCGGGGGAGTCCGACGCGGAAGGTATGTTATCCGCCACGTCATTTTTCGAAGATGCTGTGAACAACTCGGCGATAGAAGAGAGCCTGCTGGACAGGGAAAGTCTCTACGTCACGGCGAGGGCAGCCAATCCTGGGCGCATTATTGCTGATGCTGCTTCAGATAGCAGGGTTCCTGCTACGCCAAATTGCGCAAATGCTCTGAGCAACTCGTAGTTGAAAGATAGGCGGATAGACGGAGAGAACTAGATATATCCTCATTTTAGATAACGTCAGTCCTAAACATATTTACATTTTATTATTTTCTCAATGTTTCAGACCACCTCAACGGAAGATGTGCGTGATTTCACACGTGCTTTGAAAAATAAATTCAAGAGTCGCAAATACTTCAAGAAGCATCCACGTGTCGGTTACTTGCCTGTGCAGAGTGTGCTTGAAGGTAAAACTAACTTCACACTAACTATTAGACAGTTCCTTGATCATAACCACTTTTTTCCACTCTACAACTAGGTGACGCTCTGGAGAGTCCTGCACCAAGTCCGCAACACACCACACACACACTACAAAATGATATGCACTCAAGGCTCGAGATGTACGCTTCACGTTTAGCACAAGTGGAATACTGCACCGGCTCCAACTCGACACCCGACAGTGATGACGAACATCAATTGATCGCACAATATTGTCAAGCACTACCCACAAATAATGGTGCTAGTAATGGTCCAAAATCACCTGTACAAGTAATGGCTGCCATGGATGCTGAACAACGTGAAGAGCTTGAAGCGATTATACGTGATTTGGAGGAGGAGAATTCAAATTTACAAGCAGAATATCAACAACTATGTAATAAACAAAATAGTACAACACCCGATGCGGATGGTGGTATGCAACATTCCAACTCAGCTATGGGTGGACTAGCGTCCGGTGCTAATGCTGGCGGCGGCGGTGAGCATGGGCAGGTAAGTTTTACATTTCATTTGATTGCATGTGCAATTTGCTTACCGAGTATTCAATCAACGTATAGGATATGATGGCTGAAGCGAAGCTGTTGCGCCAACATAAGGGTCGCCTTGAGGCGCGTATGCAAATATTGGAGGATCACAATCGTCAACTCGAAGCTCAATTACAACGATTACGTCAGTTATTGGATGAACCAAATAGTGCAGCTGCAAGCGCTGCTGGCTCTGCATTGAATTCGAAACCAAATACGTTACAAACACGTTCGGTGACTGCATCACAATTGAATACCGATTCGCCAGCAAAAATGATTCAACAAAATGGTCATTACGAGCAAAATACAAGTGAGTAGAGAGTTTAAACTTTAAAGTATAGAATGTATATTCAAATATGTTAGTGGCTTATGGTCAAACAAAGGGTTAGGTTTCCTGAATTTTACAATGTTGAATATTTTTAAAATCAAAACCATCATCAAAAGTATCTAGATATTTTTTTATCTGTGCTTAACTACGAACATTTGTATTATATTTTTAACTATTTTTCAGTCATAATCGCGCTTGAATTCAATCCATTTGACTGACTGAAACACTTCATTACATGCATTAGGCTCACCCAATTTCCCAATCCTAGACCGCCGTATACCACCCTAGTACTGATAATCATGATTGCATTCCAATTTATCACCATTATCATTAATCGGCTTCCAAGTTCGTTTTGTAAGGCCGAAGTGTGAGGTCGCCTTGAGCACGGCCATTTAAATAAAACAGGCTTTTTTTTGGTGGTGTTCGTGGTAACTGTACCCAAGGACGGTGTGTCCACTTCCTCCGTGCAAAACAGACATAGTTGCGAGTTGTAGAGCTTTCCTAAGCTTGCTTAGGGATAGAATTTACACTCACGGCGTACTTGATAACGAATAAAATAAACTGAAAGATAACATAACTTGGCTGTTTAAGAGGTTAAAACCTTTTGGCCACTTTGCTCCAAATTTGGAGTACCCAAACCAAAAAAAATAAAAAATAATCGGCTTCCAATCTCTTATGTGGTTCACGACCTTTGTAGGCTCCTTCTGAAAATTCCAATGGAGGACAAGTCGTCTGGTAGAAGACACGTTTGGGGTCGGCAAAAATGTGTGAAAAATATCCGAGGCATGGTTCACCGTAAGATCAAATTGTCCGCATATAGACTATTTATCCAGACCACAAAAGACCTCCGTTTCGCAACAATTGCAAGATCTTCAGGTTAAATGTATGGAGACTTGTATAGTTTCAAATCGCTCGGAGAGGTCCTACCCAAAATAAACGAAGCCGTTTGTAGCTTTTTTTCTTTTCACTCTCTTAAAATTTGCTTTGAAGTTGACAAATATATGGCAAGTTTCGATCTCTGACCATTCATCATCATCATTTATTGGCGCTTAACCGCCTAAGCGATTTTGACCGTTACTTATCAAAGCACGCCAGTCATTCTTTTTTTGCGATAACAGACGCTAATTGGAAACTCCAAGGGAGTTCAAGTCAATTCAATTCAATTCAATTCATCCTCTACCACCTCAGTGGAGGCCTCCCCCTTCCTTTAGTGCCGAATTCGGTTGATGACACAAAAACCTTCTGAGCTGGAGCTTCTTCGTCTATTCGCACGACATGACCCAGCCAGCGGAGCCTTTGGCTTTAATCTGCTGGACTATGGATAGATCTGCGTAAGGCTCGTACAGCTCATCGTTAAATCTACTTCGATACTCGCCGTTGGCATCACGGGTAGGACAATAAATCTTCTGGAAAACTTTTCTCTCAAATATTCCAAGTGCCAGCTCATCTTATCTTGACATTGTCCATGAATCTGAACTATACATCAGGACAGGTATGATGAGAGACTTACAGAGCGTTTCCCTCGTTAGGTCGACGATTGCTCTCCGATAGCAGGTGTTAACTCTAACGAGTGGAGAAATTATCAGCTAACTGTGTCGAACCCAGTTTCTCGACGTCAATCTTTTCTTCCGTTACTGTGCGGACTACTCGTACTACTGATGACCATAGATATTGCGGCGAAGTCAATCAACCTAGTGCCGTTGGGGTATGTTATATTATGGAGACTAAATTTTCCAACTGTAGGACTAAAGACTGCTTCCTTGCCCACCTTGGCATTGTGGGAAGCAATTTTACGTCTGTTCAAGGTTATCGTAGAAGGAGTTCTTCTCTGCGTCGTCCCTATCCACAATCGGTTTTATTGAAGAGCCTTGATGGGGATCGCACGGGGGTGGACGCTAGTACTTGGCGGCGCGGACTCTTTTCCACCACGAATCCCACACCACGTACTTTGCCACGTGTATGGCCACTGTAGTATACGCCAAAAGGTCCGATGATCGTCTTGCCTTGTCCCGTCCATCGCATTTCCTGTTGGGCGGTGATGTCAGCCTTTGCATTAACGAGGACATTAACCAGCCGGGTAGCGGTACCCTCCCTTGAAAGGGGCCGGAGATTCCAGTTACATGCCCTAATCCTTGTCGTTGTCCTTAGTTCGTTTTGCCGGGTCGTCAACAGTCAAAGGGGCTCTCTTCCCAGGCAAAACTCGCTTACGGGCTATTGGAATGAAAATTTACAGATTTAGAAAGCGAACAGCTTTCTCCAAGACAGACGACCGCTTGCAGCCCCATTTAATGCTGAACAGACGCCGTGAAAAAGACCTCGGTGAGTCCTTCAGAGTCAGAGTGGCCCCACCGGGGCTCCCTGTCTTTCTGCTGCAAACCTAGATAGCTAACGTTGCTCAAGAAAGAAAGAACAGAAAAAACATACTCAAACAAAAGGGATCAGTTCAAGCCTCATAAATAAACCAGAACTGTCATACGTCTTTGCTTCATTCCCTTTCCAGACTCATCCTAGATGAAGAGAATTAGATATAACACACTATTACCTACATTATATACTAATACCATACACATAAACATCATTAACCTTATTATAAGTAGTTGAAACATTTCCACCATAATAACCTTTACTAATTAATAATTCTCTTTGTATTTTTCTACGTAATCGCCCACTCATTTTGTAATACGGAAAACCATTTGCTTCCTTCCCTCTTCTAACTTGGTGTCGGTAATTAAAACTGCCAATTCTATAATGCTAAACAAATGTTGCATAAAACCTTCAATTCGCATTCTGCACTAATAAATACAAACATACAACGCACACGCTGCTATTAACGCGCTAACAACGCTACTTGGCTTAAACAACAACAATAAAAAAATATGCAACAAATTAAAATAAAAACAACAACAAACGGAAAATGGCAACATATTTGAATATTACAACACTCGATTGCCCTCTGCCACTCTACAACAACAAAAAAAAAACAACAACAGAAGCAGGCATGATGCTACCCGGCATGGGTATGATGAATGCTGGCGTTGGCAATACCAATGCTTCTGGTGGTGGGACTGGTGAGCATTTGAATATGGGCAAGCATCCACTTGGCCCTGGTTTGGTATCACTAACCCAACGTACTGCCCCAATAAATACTGCTGGCGGTGGTATGAGCATGGCTGGTGGACATGGTGGCGTCGGTGGCGTAGGAATGGGTCATGGTGGCGCAACAGGAAATGGTGGCATCGATATGGTTGGTATTGGTCAAGGATACATGTTGGATGATGGACGTCCACCACCGCCACCCCATTCTAGTCTGTTGCACAACATATCCGGTAAATGATTGAAATAAATGCACGACCTGGCATGTCTGCAGGGCGTGAGCCAATTTGCATGGCAAATATTTGTTGTTTTTTTTTTGCAATTTTGTTCTTTTGGTTTTATATAAATGTGATGCCGCATTTATTTCACTTTGATTGTTCTTATTGCAGCAATTAGCATGGATTGCTGCGATTTGTTGTTGTTTATAACTTTTTTGCATTTGTTATTTGCTTTGTATGCATTTCATTTTTGTATTGCATGCTTTTATGTCTATTTTTTTGTTTATTTCGCGGCCATTTTCTTTACCATTTGTTGTTTTTGTATTTATTTTAGTGTTCATGGTTGTTTGTCGAACTCGAACCTTTTACGGCTAATTTGTGTCCAATCGATTGTTGGTTGTTTTCCTACCACTAAGTGGCCTGAAGTGCTTGAATTTTCTCCCTGCTTTTTTTCTCCAGTGATGAAATAAAATAAAATCAAATTAAATTAAATCAAATAATATAAAACAAAATAATATAAACATAAATTAAATTAAATAGAATAAAATAAAATAAAATAAAATAAAATAAAATAATATAAAATAAAATAAAATAAAATAAAATAAAATAAAATAAAATAAAATAAAATAAAATAAAATAAAATAAAATAAAATAAAATAAAATAAAATAAAATAAAATAAAATAAAATAAAATAAAATAAAATAAAATAAAATAAAATAAAATAAAATAAAATAAAATAAAATAAAATAAAATAAAATAAAATAAAATAAAATAAAATAAAATAAAATAAAATAAAATAAAATAAAATAAAATAAAATAAAATAAAATAAAATAAAATAAAATAAAATAAAATAAAATAAAATAAAATAAAATAAAATAAAATAAAATAAAATAAAATAAAATAAAATAAAATAAAATAAAATAAAATAAAATAAAATAAAATAAAATAAAATAAAATAAAATAAAATAAAATAAAATAAAATAAAATAAAATAAAATAAAATAAAATAAAATAAAATAAAATAAAATAAAATAAAATAAAATAAAATAAAGTAAAATAAAATAAAATAAAATAAAATAAAATAAAATAAAATAAAATAAAATAAAATAAAATAAAATAAAATAAAATAAAATAAAATAAAATAAAATAAAATAAAATAAAATAAAATAAAATAAAATAAAATAAAATAAAATAAAATAAAATAAAATAAAATAAAATAAAATAAAATAAAATAAAATAAAATAAAATAAAATAAAATAAATGTAGGTTCCGCCAACTTGTGGGAAAAACTCTCAAAAGCAGCACATCACATACCTGTCGGTATATCGCCGCCATTAGTTTTTTTTTTAATATACAAATAGGGCTTCTCCATACACACATTTTAAAAAGTCAGCATTTTTTGCTTTTTACATGAATGCTTTTGGATTTAATTTATTTCTTCAAATTATTTCATGCAAAGTGGCAAAAATGGGGATTTTTTAAAATGTTTATATGGGAACCCCGCAGGGGGTTTCAGGAGGTGTGCCACTGGTACTCGGCCCTCCAAATTTAGTGGGCGTTGCATATGACCAACCTGAAAGGGGCACTTTAAATGGGTCAACTAACGATTTTTCAAACTCTAAAGTTCAAAGTCAAAAAGAAAACCAAGTCGGGACATCAAACTTTGTTTTGGTGGTATGCTTTCTTTTCGTTTTGCCGGTATCGTTTTATTTATTTTTTTTTTTTTGGATTTAAAGTTTTTTTATCTAACAGAAATAATTACTAACATTTTTAACTAATTATTGTATAGTTGTAAAAAATAAATTTTAACTACAGCTTTTGTAATGCTTACCTTATATCTTTCTCTCACTCTTGTACACGCTTTCTTTGCTTTTGCTGGATATACCTTTGAAACTTGGATAACAACAAATTATGCAGATCATGCGTAAAAACCTGAGTACTAAGACATGTTTTGAACGAGAAAACTAAAATAAATATGGTAATTTTAAGATATTACTCTATAGTGTATAACATTATAAATAAGTAGATATAAGAAGGGGTGTTGATTCCAGGTGCTTTGTAGAGGCACTAAAACTTTTATTTAACTATTTATCACGACTACCTATATGTTCCAGCTTATATAACAAACTATTACACTCTCTTTTTAGACGCTGAAATTGGACGCGCTGTTGAAGAGTTGGTAACCGTTATTACCGAACAAGAGATCGAACAAACACAACGTCATGTTAACGATCAACACGAAATGGATGACGAAGATGACGATGATGATGATGATGCGGATAGTACAAGTGTTTCAACAGCGATAACTGCTAAAACAATCATAAAACCTTTAACGGCAACAACAAAAACAAAAACCAACGTAACAACCACCAGTAATAGAATTGCAACGATAGAAAATTAACTAAATAGTGGCAGAAACATACTTAAATACGATTTAGATAATTTGAAAGCTCCTCCCTATATATGAAGCAAAAAAGCTTTTACGAAAAGTGGAAAGCAACAAAAATGTGGATAATCATGTTAAGTATAGGAATGAGGGTAGAAATTAAAAGTATGTAAAACATCGATTAGTTATAGCAAGCAGAAGTATTAAATCTTGAGAGAAATCCCCAAACAATGTTTAATTAGGAACGAAATTTATGAACTACATAAACGCTTAATGGTACTAAATATGTTTGCTTTAAAGGACTAAAAAATAGCGTCGATGTGTTCTTAAATACTTACTTATTATGTATGTAGTATGTATAAACTATAGGCAGTTTTTTGATATATATGAAAATTTGGTGCAACTTATTGTGAAATGAAACGAAATAGATATCTTTTGTGTGCAGCAATTAAAATATAGTAGATATAAAACAATACAAATAAATTATGAAAAAATAAATATAAAACTAGAATTACATGAAAACATTCTTAGCAGCACACTTAGTAAATACATATAGGAAAAATATGCTTTCAAAAATTATTAACCACATCGACACGAAAATTAGCAACAAAAAGTTCAATTGCAATTATATGTTAAAAAAAAAAAAAGTTGAGTTCAAAAATCATAGAAAAGTTTATGGAAAAGCTAACAAAGTGCATGAAGTAATCTTATTTGCTGATATAGTTTAGCAAGTTAATGACTTGCGGTTGAAATATGAATAGAAGTTATTATGAAAAGTAAAAATTGAAATAAAAAAAAATGAATAAAGAAAAAAAAATGTAATAAAACGAAAGCGCAGGAAAAAAGTGGAAGCTAATACTGCTATAAGGTTTTAGCGAGCTTTCGCTGTAAAACCTTTTTTTATCAAAAAAAAATTGGAATTTTTTTTTTTCTAAATAGAAATTCGATACTACAAAACACATGGTTTTTTGAAGTACATAACAAAAGTCAATAAAACAAAGAAATATTTTTAAATTTTTATAAATTTATAATTTATTTTATAAATTTCTTCCATAAAACATTTTTTTACGAAAAAGTTCAAAACAAACATATCAATAAAAAACGAAGTTTTATAGTAATTGCTAACGCATATTGTTAATTTAAACTTTTTTTTCAAGAAAAATATAAAAAACAGTAAAAACAGCAAAAGTAAAATTTAAAAAGTAAAATCCTAACATCTTATAATATATATAACAAATAAAAAAAAAAAACACTATAAAAAACAAACTTTATAATGCTTTGTAATTTTATATGTATAAAAAAATATTAAATTTTTTAAAAGTAAGTAAAAAATAATAATAATAATAATTAAAAATTAAGCAACAACATGTAAATTTAGAACAGTCTCGTTCAGTGAAAAGCGAAAAAGTTTATAAAAGAAAATGCAAAGAAATGCATACTTACCTCCAGATTCTGTACTATTTTTTAAACATTTCAGCGCTGGTGCTACATCAAAATTTCAAATACTTTTTCAAAATTTAAAAATTTTTTTTTCAAAATTTCAAATTTTTTTTTTTCAAAATTTCAATTTTTTTTTTCCAAAATTTCAAGATTATTTTCAAAACTTCAAAATTTTTTTTCAAAATTTCAAATTTTTTTTTCAAAATTTCAAAATTTTTTTTCAAAATTTCAAAATTTTTTTTTCCCAAAATACTTGTGTTTTTGTACTTGCTGGAAAAAATTTTGAAAAAAAAAATTTGCAATTTTGACAGTAGTGTGTTAATTTCTTGTATTTTTAATGAAAAAAATTAAGAAAGAATATCCCTATTGAATAATGAAAAAATATTGAATACTTTAAAAATTTTAAAATTATATTTTGCTAGATTTGTGGCCATTTTCTCAAGTAAACTTCAAAATTTATCTACCTGATAAACAAATTTTCATACAAAATGTCAAATTTTTTTCATAGTGCAGATAAACTTTAAAGTATTCTTGAGAAAGTAGCACTTAAAAAAAAACCTCTGTAAGTTCAAATAAGTATCTTTTAACATTCTACAAAACCTGTTTTATTTTTATATTGTAAACATTTTTAGTTTTCTTCTTAAACTGCACAATATCGTACACTCTTTTCTGTTAAAAAATGTTTAATTTAAATATGCCAAGCAAATATTTGTTTAGTCTAAGTTGCAACTTATATTATTTTGTATAAGTTTAAGTTTTTTTCTTTAAAATATTTTCAAATAAAAATTGTGTATTTTAAAAGTAATAATTTTTCACAAGTTGTGTTTTCTTTTTAATTTTGTTCGTCGAGGCAGTATTTAACAGCGACAATTCAATCCCAAAATGATCCAAAAATCACACCAACAAATAGTTTCAAAATGAGCCGATTACTATCCCAATATGACCCCAAAACTATTCAAAAATTACACCAAAATTACCCAAAAAATACTCTAATATGATCCCAATATAACCCCAATATAACCCCAAAATAACCGAAAAAATTACCCCAAAACTATTCCAAGTTGATCCCAAAGCTATCACAATATGACCCCAAAATTATTCAATAATTATTAAAAAATTACCCCAAAGTAACCGTAAAATGATCCCAATATGACTACAATATAACCCCAAATTAACCTCTAAGACGACTCTAAAATGATCCCAATATTACCCCAAAATGATCCCAAAATTGCCCCAAAATGATCCCAATATGAATCCAAAATAATCCCAAAATGACACCAAGACTCTCCCAATGTGACCCCAAAATTATTCCAAAATGACATAAAAATTATCCCAAAATTGCTCTTAAACAAACCCAATATGTTGCGCGCCAAAAATTGCTGAAGCTGGTGAAACCGAAAAACTCTCGCAAAACCAACCAAAATATTATTTTTCAGTGACCCGCATATCTAAAGGAAACAAATCTCACGACATTTAAAAATAAAATGCTGAAGAAACATTTCAAGAAATTGGTCCCGAGAAAAATGTATTAAAGGTTAATTGAAACAAGTTTTTTCAAAAAAGTGAAATACAAATAGTCCGGTCAAAATAGACATTTGAAACCACAAATATTCCCACAGAGCCAAATTTTTGCATACAACTTAGATTCACCCTAAGATAGAAATCTTTAAAAGTCTCCATCGATTCCATGATGCTCAAAAAGTTATTCGTGGTCAAACCATAAGTTTTTTCGAAAAATTACCTGAGACCAAGTTATAGACCTGGAAATTCTCTAAAATGGTCCAAGCATTTTTTTTTTCTAAAAGTACCCAGTTCTGGGATATCGCGATTGTAAAATTAGCTTTGGAAATTATTTGAAAATATATGCCACGTATGCACTTTTCAGGGTTTTTCTCGAAAACCAGAGAAAATCGGGCTGGTGATGGATAAGAATTGACAGTGATTTGGTCATATCAACCAAAATATAGTTATACCAACCAAAATATCTGTTGATTCAACCAAAATCATGGTCAATTCTTATCCATTCCCAGCTCATTTTTGTCTGTGTAGAAAAAATTTCTTTTAGCGTTTATTTGTTACGAAGTTCCTCATCAAAAATTAAAACAGTTATTTTGTTAAGCCTATAGTTCTCGAGCTAGAGCCACCTTTTCTTCATGCCTGTTTTCAAAAAAAACTAGTCCGGTAAATTTAGTTTATCTTGTGTCAATAACAAATATGCCCACAGGTCCGATTTTTTTGGCGGAAGCTTAAGTTCACCCCCAGGAAGAAAACTGCAAAGTTCTCAATCGATCCTATTTGTGCTAAAAAGTTATTCAAGGTCAAAAGTCGAGAAAAATCAACAAAAATCTCAAATTTGGATTTTTCTTGACTTTTGTCCCCAAATAACTTTTTTAGCACACATGGGATCGATGGGACTTTTAAAGTTTTCTTTCTGATGACGAACCTAAACACGTCATTATACAGTTATTGAAAACACTATCAGCTCTCTCGAAACACACAAAAACAAGTATAACTTTTTTTTAATGCTGAGAGAGGATATTTAAACTTCGAATCGGTATTTCTTAACAGTGATGCTTTATGGTCTTGCCAGATTGTTCCTTTATACCAAAAATGCGATTGTCGAATGTACCCTAAAAGCCGAAGCTACCCAGCTCTCCCGTTTCAAGAACAAAGCGACTTCCGATAAATTTTAACGAAAATTCTTAGCGGGCTAAAACCATAAAACCTAACTAAACTAAAACTACGACAACATTGTAATCACCTAGGAAACATAATATAAACATAAATTACACAAAAAAAAATTTTGAAATACTAAATTACTGAAAATAATGAAAACAAAAAAACGATTAACCCTCAAATCTAGCGTCCGCATTCCAAACCGAACCCCAAAAACCTATCGAACTTCAAAATACTTTCATAACCAATCAATGTAGTATAAACTGATCTTTAATCTAAATATAAAATAAGATAACAAAATCAATTTCAATCAGAGCAATCGAACCTCCAAAACTGCTTTAAATCGTACCAATATTATGTAATACAGTATTTTTAAAAATACCTAAACCTATTTTTAGAAAACAGATGCTACGTACAAATAAGACACAACAAAATTATATTGCCGTATAGAGGACAACCTAAGTAAATACGAGTATTTTAAACTAGAGATACGAATTTTTCATGCTCCACCATTTTTTATCTTAGCTAAGTTATTGACTCACAGATTACACAAATTCAAAAGTTTCGTTTTACATATCCAGTGAGAAAAGGTAATGTTTGGTAATGTATAAAGTAATGTATATAAATTCATGCATTACTTTTCATAGGAAAAGTAATGTATTTGAAAAATAAAACCTTACAACATACATTACCTCGTTGGGTTTTTTAAATATTTTTCATGTATTCTTTTTTGGTCATTCTTCTTTTCATGATTGAAAGAGGTAATGCATTACCTACTTTCCCGCTGGGTAAATTTCTTCCTAGTTTTTTATTTCTTTTTTTTTTCAAATCCATAAAGTGTGTTCGCTTCACTCTTACAACTTTCATCTTTTTTTACGAATCTTTACAAAACATACATATGTACTAAAATATAAATATATGTAAATAAAATGTCTGACAATATTCAAGTATTAAAGATTTTTGCATGTAAAAAAAAATTACTATAAAACATAAATCACAAAAACTTTATTAAATACGAATAGCATAACTCGAAAAAAGGAAAATTCATTGAAAGATCAATAGCAAATAATGAATGAAAATTTCTAGTTTTTTGTGTGTATTCATCTCATACTACATAACATATCCGCTTAACTAAAAACATGTACTTTTAAATAAATGGCTACATATTTGAAAAAAAAAAAAATATTCATGACCCTAAACGAATTTAAAACAATTAGACAAAAAATTTACTAACAAAAACTATAGCTGAAATGCATTCATATACAAAATATATATCAAATTTAATATACCTAATATACAAATAATACATATCTACTGCATAATTGGAAAACCATTTTAAAAGCTGAAAACACATTAATCGATTTAGAATTCACATATCTGAAAATAAAAAACCAGCATTTCAAGCCAAAACCAGAATTTAAAATCATAAGTAAGCTACTTACCGATAATTGAAAATACTGCATTTAAAAATTGATATTGACTTACGTATGTATTGAAAGTAAGTGTGTTTTTAACCAAAAATATTTTGAACCATGGAAAAAAAAGTTTAAAATCAAGTGATCTACAATATATTTTGAAATACATACCCTTTTTAAACACTTGAGGTATGTTTCTTGAAAAATCCATTAAAGAACTGTCAGCAGAAGAGAGTCTTGTAAAAAGCTGTCAAAATCTAATTTCTGCTAATTTTTCATCGAAGAGGAATCAGTAGAAACTTTGTTGTTGCTTTGCTTTGTCACCGATCAGCTGTTCCTGCTTGCTAGTTTCTGCTGGACAAAAAATCTCCAGCAATAACTTGCCGCGAATTGGCGCGCTCTCTCTCTCTCTCAATTAAATGTCAAAAAGCTGTTGAATTTGCTGCTATTTTTGTTCATGAAACGCTTTTTCAGGAATAATTACTCATAATTAGCAGCAAAGAAACGAAGCTTTAATTTTGTTGTGGCCGTTCAAAATAATACTTGCCACTTTTTTTGAAAATCTAAAAAAATTTTACCACCTTTTTCGTTCAAAAATCATAAAAAAAAAACAATTCAAAAACAATTTTCAATTTAGCTTGCTTTAGGGCTACACTACTCGACAAAAAAATAAAAACTCCAAGAATGAAAGTACATTTTCTTAATGTAAAATCTTTTCATGTTTCCGAATATCCCATAAATTTTTCTGTGGCAGATCTAGTTTCCGCGATATCGGTGAAAATATAAAAATTCCATTTTTTGCCTTCATTTCCAAAAAACGTTCAAAAAAATTTGAAAAAAAAACGAAATTTCTTACACGATTAAAGATTTAATCACTTTAAAATCAGAAAAAGTCCATGGACGAAAAAAAAATTAATCCTCCTATGTTGTAGGAAATTTATAGCGTTTTCTTTGCTCCACGCAAATGTTGCCATTTCGTTAAGGAACATTTTTAATAATTTTAACTTCGACCTGTGAAATTGCTGCACACTTAAATTTTCAGTGTCACCCCGCATGTCCTCAGAAGAAGAAAACACGGCCGCCATATGAAATGTCAAAATTGTTTATGCCTATCTGTGCTGCTTTATCGTGGCTGATATAGGTACATGTGTTAGAAAGTGACAGAAATTATACTGTTTTGCTTTGTTATTGCCATTTATCAGGGCAAATAATTGCACCGTCTACGACAGCGAGGGCAAGAAATGTTGCTTTTTGCATTTTATAGGGGAGGGTGGTTGAGAAAAGATAATAATGATGCCCTCTATGAAGGTAATTTTACAACAGAACATGGCTTTTACCGAGCATACGCCGAGGGCGACATTTTCGTGCAGAAAACGCTATTAATTAAGAAGATTTTTAGCATACTAGACAAAATTTTAAAGTGCCCCCGAATTTATAGGCCCTGTTATATTGAAAGTCCTCAAACAAAAATTTTCTGTTTTTACCCAAGAAATTTTCCGAAAATTTCTGCTAATTCCGAAAATGTAATTATTTGCCTTAAAAGTAGTATAGTTTTCGAGATATTATGAAATTTCAGTTTTTAGTTCTTAGATTTCGGCATGGAACAGGTAGATAATTTTCCATGCTTTCGAGACAGAGAGAACTACACCCTGCGGTCGTAAGAGGTGACTAATATGCACATAGGTAATGACGTGCTAACTCGATGGTTGATCTACGGATATGATGCCTCACACCTCTCATTACCCATCTTCTCCTTCCTCATGGATGGAGGGATTACAAGACTTGGAAGGTTCCACTGGCCATACCAAATCACTACCACGACAGTCGGGCAGTACCGCAAGGGAGTACCGCAGCGTACTGGGTTCATATCCGGCCAAGAACTGTCAATTTCGGCATCACTACCCAAAACCTTCGGGAGTGCTTTAGCTGTTAACAACAACAACAACACTCCTAAAAAGTTTGACTTAATTTTTAAGGAATCCATTGGTTTAAATAATTTCTTAAACTTTTTGAAGTAAATTACAAACCTTTCGAATACCTACAATGATCTTAATGCAGTTTTTTAGAAAGATTTTTCAAGTCATAATGGCACTCCTGTTTGATTTGTATCTTTATTTTTCTGCATCTTTTGTCTAGCTTTTAAGTAATAAGCTTAATTTCTGATTAAAGCAAAACTGTTTGTCTTCCCTTACAACAAAAAAAAATAAAAATGGTACTTTCGAGAACGTTTTTGTACCCTGTTTTTACCACAATATTTATGTGTGCGACATCTGACACAGCTTTTTGAAGTTCACTTCTTAGTCAGCGATGCGATGTTTTGATATAGCGTGGAATTTGAATAGGAAGTAAACAAACGCAGCGGATATATGCTTCATACTTTCTACTTTAGTATTGTCACAGGTTTGCCACCAATGGTTTCGATTTAAAATTTCGGTTTCGATTTAAAATCTAAATGGAAAAGCAGTCTAAATTTTTTATTTTTGGTTCGTTTGAATGTAATTGAATTTTGCCCACAAAAACTTCAGGTGCGTCACAGCTCAACGGTAGAGCAGTCGGCTGTGAGTCCTGAGCGTTTTCCTTCAAATCCTGCCAAGTGCCACATTTTTTTTTAATTTATTTTATTCTTAAAACTTTTCGGTTTAAAATTAAAACTTTTTGGTTTAAAAATGAAAACATTTCGGTTTAATATGAAGACTTTTTGTTTTCAAAATTAAAACTTTTTGTTTTCAAAATTAAAACTTTTCGATTTAAAATTAAAACTTTTCGTTTTAAAATTAAGACTTTTTGGTTTGGAAACTAAGGTTTATTTTTGAAAGCTTATTCAAGATCATCTTTAAAAAATTGTTAAAACATTTCTAGTTTATAATTGAAACACAATTCATTTAGCCAATTTCCTTGAAAACACTGGTCTGCACTGAATTTGAAACCAAATTTGGATTGGTCATATATGTAGTCCAAAAAAGTTTAAAATTTAGGTTCAAATTTTTAGCCGTATATGTAAAAAGAAAAGGAAAAAATTAAAAAATTGTGAAGACTTGGAAAACGGGTATATCGCATATTGGGCATTTGATTGCTAAATATTATTGAATAATTATAAACACTCAAAAAAAACTTTCCTTATTTCAAGGAAAAAGTTCCCTTATTTGGCTCCAAAGACATGGCTTCCTTAAATTGAGGAAAAAAGTCTTTAAATTAAGGAATATTTTACTTAGTTCAATGAAGCCATGTCTTTGGAGCCAAAATAAGGAAACTTTTTTCTGAGTGCAGATTTGGCGCGGTTGAGTTTTGAAAAATCCGGTCCCTTGGGTATAGATGTGCGATGTGTTTGAACGTTTAAGACTTCAATCACAATATCGCCAAAATCTCAATACTGCGACATAAAACCTTCTGCCATGGAAGTTTACAAAAACGAAAAAGTATTACTAGTATTATAAAATAAATACAATAAATACTGAATAAAAATTAACTAAATTAATGTTTGTTACAAATTAAAATAATCAAGCGGTTTAACATATTAGATAACAAAATCATATCCTAACATAATTATTTAAAAAACTAATAATATATGAATAATACATACATAGATATGCACAAATACATATAGACAAAAATTATTGCCTAAACATTTTAGCAGAAAGTTGCAAAAAGGTTACCAAAAAATTGAATGACAATTTAAATTTAATTTGCCTCTACCAGCACACTGTCCCTTAGTTGAATTTCCTAACATAACTATTTGTACTTAACTGTAAAATATGCCCCTAATCACCATAGACGAGCATTTAATTAGTGATCTAATGTAAATTTACCTAATAAACTAAATTATTTGTATGAAAAGCTTACTGTAACTTTAAAATTGGTTTATACTTAGGATCATATGACACTGGTCAAGAGGTTGCACAACTTTCAACTAAAAAAATTACGGTGAAATTGTTGCACTGTAAAAAATGCTGCCAATCCCAAAGTAGATCTAACTGCATTTTAAGATTTTCCAGCGAACGAACTTATATATAAATACAATGTAAACAGCTTTATATACCCTTTCATCGCACACTCATACATATCTACTTGTAAGAGTGTGCGTTTGTGAGCCTATTAGATTTATTAATTATATCCTATATAATTCTAAGTTAAAGGTATACCCAACATAGTAATTTACTTATTCAATTAATTGAAAATAATTATGCACCTAAGTAAACATATTTTTAAACTGAAGTATATGAAAGCATATACATATGTATATTTATATTTATATACTAATATGTACATGTATCTCCTGGACTATATACATATAAATAAATAAATATAATAAATTGTACCTATCTTTTGATACCAGAAAAATTTGAAAATTTAACGAATATAAAAAAATAAGAAAAATATAAAAAATAAAATAAAAAAGTTAGTATATATAAAACATACAATTATACTAACAAAATATATCTAAACATATTCATATTTATTAGCTGACATACAATGAAATCGATGTAATTTAAACATGTGAAAAATAATGCACTTCAGTATTTTCAAATAGGGTTGCCACCTAACTGCGATTTATTTATTCCTTCATATCAGTGGCGGATCCAGGATTTTGGGAAGGGGGTGGTGGTGAACATTTTTTTTTTTTGCGATGATATTTTTGATTCTCAGAACTCGCCTCTTATATTTTTTTTTTCAATTCTTAACGTAACTTTCACTGTATTTTTTGCATAATTTACTATTTTTTTGTGTAATTTTTCTATATATTTTGTGTACTTTTATTACTATATTTTTTGTGTATTTTGTTGTAAATTTTTTTTTTTAATTTTCACAATATTTTTTGTGTAATTACACTAATTTTTTTGCGTCCTTTTTACTTATATATGGGTAGTTTTTTACTATATTTTTGTGTCATTTTCGCTGTATTTTTGTTAATTTTTACTATATTTTTTGTGTAATTTTCACTAATTGTCGGACATTTTTTACCTTATTTTTTGTCATTTTTATTATATTTTTTTTTTCAATTTTACTCTATTTTGTGTGTAGTTTTCACTGTATTTATGGGTCATTTTTTTCTATCTTTTTTCTGTATTTTTTACTATATTTATCAGTCATTTTTGACTATATTTTTGTGTAATTTTCGCTATATTTTTGTTCAATTTTACTATATTTTAGATAATTCTTACTATATTTTTTGTGCAATTTTTACTAAATTTTTTAAGTAATTTTTTTTTTGTATCCCGAACCAGAAAACCACCACCGTGGATCCGCCCCTGCTTCATATATCAATCACTATCTTGTGAACTTATTGGCCGTTTTAGATGACATTTGGTTTAAGAAAGTAGGCTTCATTCAAGATTTTCTGCTTACGTGTTGCCACTTGGGGCGTTTTACGGGGTTGAAACCTATATAAATTTGTTTGTAGATATTGAGCTAGATACGCCAATATGGATGTGAAAAAGAGGTTTATCGGTCGCATAAAAAATAAGATATCTTAAAGTGGGGTTTTCGTGTTGCCACTTCGGGCGGTTTACAGTGTTGCCACCTAAATCATTTTACTTTATTTAAATACGAGCTGGTGCTCGCGACTTCGTATGCGTAGCTTAGGTATTGAAATTAATCAAATGGTTTATGACAGCGTTCATAAACACCTTTTGTTTGATACCCGTAATGTACTAACACATTTTTGTGGAAATATTCGTCGATACCTCCGAAACCGGTCGAGCTATCGAAATTTCAAGATATCTCCCAAACCATTTCAGATATTTCAATGATTCACATCGCATATTATAGCACTCATTGACACCTTTGACACGTTTGACACCCATATTGTACTAAGACATTTTTGGTCACCCCTGGTCCACATATTGGGCGATAACCCCAAAACCCGTTGAGATATCGCAAAAAATAATATCTTAAACTTTAAGTTGAGCGTCTATCAATCCAACGATTCAATTCCATTCACTACTTTTAGAGTGTTACGACCACAAACATACAGACAGACATAGTCAACATATTGGGCGATAACTCCAAAACCGGTTGAGATATCGAAAAAAGTAATATCTTAAATTTTAAGTTGAGCGTCGAGCAATCCAACGAAAAAAGTTTCATTCAATTTCATTAATACTTTCAGAGTGATACTGCCACAAACATACGGACAGACAGACAGACAGACACACACACATTTTTTACTATATTTCTGTGTCATTTTTACTATATTTTTATTCAATTTTACTATATTTTAGTATAATTTTTACTATATTTTTTTAAGTAATTTTTACTATATTTTTTTTTGTATTACCGTGAAAAATATGACTTTTTGGGTCCCGAACCTGAAAACCTCACCCCGGAATCCGCCCCTGCTTCATATACGCACAGAAATATTTGAGCTGACGATGGATAAGAATTGACAGTGATTTGGTCATATCAACCAAAATATAGTTGTGTCAACCAAAATATCTGTTGATTCAACAAAAATCACGGTCAATTATTATCCATTCCCAGCTCATTTTTCTCTGTGTATCGATCACTATCTTGTGAACTTATTGACCGATTTAAATGACATTTGGTTTAGGAAAGTAGGCTTCATTCTAAGATTTTCTGCTTACGTGTTGCCACTTGGGGCGTTTTACGGGGTTGAAACCTATATAAATTTTTTTGTAGATATTGAGCTAGATACGCCAATATGGATGTGAAAAGAGAGGGTTTTCGGTCGCATAAAAAATAAGATATTTTAAAGTGGGGTTTTCGTGTTGCCACTTCGGGCGGTTTACAGTGTTGCCACCTAAATCATTTTGCTTTATTTAAATACGAGCTGGTGCCCGCGACTTCGTATGCGTAGCTTAGGTATTGAAATTAATCAAATGGTTTATGACAGCATTCATAAACACCTTTTGTTTGATACCCATAATGTACTAACACATTTTTGTGGAAATATTCGTCGATACCTCCGAAACCGGTCGAGCTATAGAAATTTCAAGATATCTCCCAAACCATTTCAGATATTTCAATGAATCACATCGCATATTATTGCACTCATTGACACCTTTCGTTTGACACCCATAGTTTACTAAGACATTTTTGGCCACCCCTGGTCCACATATTGGGCGATAACCCCAAAACCCGTTGAGATATCGCAAAAAATAATATCTTAAACTTTAAGTTGAGCGTCTAGCAATCCAACGATTCAATTCCATTCAGTACTTTTAGAGTGTTACGACCACAAACATACAGACAGACATAGTCAACATATTGGGCGATAACTCCAAAACCGGTTGAGATATCGAAAAAAGTAATATATTAAATTTTAAGTTGAGCGTCGAGCAATCCAACGAAAGAAGTTTCATTCAATTTCATTTATTACTTTCAGAGTGATACTGCCACAAACATACGGACAGACAGACAGACACACACACATTTTTACTATATTTCTGTGTCATTTTTACTATATTTTTATTCAATTTTACTATATTTTAGTATAATTTTTACTATATTTTTTTAAGTAATTTTTACTATATTTTTTGTTGTATTACCGTCAAAAATATGACTTTTTGGGTCCCGAACCTGAAAACCTCACCCGGGGATCCGCCCCTGCTTCATATACACACAGAAAAGTTTGAGCTGACGATGGATAAGAATTGACAGTGATTTGGTCATATCAACCAAAATATAGTTGAGTCAACCGAAATATCTGTTGATTCAACCAAAATCACGGTAAATTATTATCCATTCCTAGCTCATTTTTCTCTGTGTATCGATTACTATCTTGTGAACTTATTGACCGATTTAGATGACATTTGGTTTAGGAAAGTAGGCTTCATTCAAGATTTTCTGCTTACGTGTTGCCACTTGGGCCGTTTTACGGGGTTGAAACCTATATAAATTTGTTTGCAGATATTGAGCTGGATATGCCAATATGGATGTGAAAAGAGAGGTTTTTCGGTCGCATAAAAAATAAGATATTTTAAAGTGGGGTTTGGGTTGCCACTTCGGGCGTTTTACAGGGTTGCCACCTGTCTCATTTTTTTTTAAATATTGAACAAGATATGCCAATATGGGTACAAATGAAAGGTATTTTCGACTGCATACTAACTAAGATATTTTCAAAAAGGTGTTGCCCTCTAGCCGCATTTTATTTATTTCCACTAACTCGGAAACCTATTGACCGATTTGGATGAAAGCTGGAATATGATTAATATGCTTCATTCTACTTGGGTAATGCCACTTGAAGCGCTTAACAAAGGTGGATACCTTCTAAATATTTTTTGGAAATCTATTTTGGCAAGCTCATACTGTTTGTGAGTAAGATTAAAGGAAGAATTCGAATTCCGGGTACAAGCAATAAGACTCTCAGACGAAAAGGCGGCAAAGATTTTTAACGGATGCATTTTTCTACTCGAGTAGGCCTGCAATTTATGGAAACGTCGCGAAAAGTAGGTATACCCATTTTTTTAAGTCAAATGTGCAACTTCACTCTCAAGTACCCTACTATTTTCAACCGTACTTCATATAATTATCATCACTAAATGTGTTGTCTACATAGTAATCTCGAAAAGAGAGGAGTGTGAACGAAATGATATGTGAGTAAGTGAGTAAAAGTGACCAAGAGAGCAATTAAGAGAAAAGAATTAATTAAACTAAAAGTTGGTAGCTAAAACAAAAGTAACAAATAACGTTTGTCTAAATTTAAAACAACAAGAAAGTTTCAAAAAAAAAACATATAAAACAAAACCTTGCATATTGGACAAAGATCATGTCATTAAAAAATGAAAAAAAAATGAAATTAAATTAAAAATAATAATAGCAAAATTTCAAATAATTACAATTATGACATCATATACTTGCATTTATAAAAGTTATACATATATATTTACCATATTCATACACAATATTAATCATGATGATATATAAGATATTGTAAAAGTAAAATATACATACAAATAATAAATAAATACATATAGAGATACAAAAGAAAACAAAAATTATAATGTGTGTTTGTATCTTCAACTGATAATATCATAGCTAGTTACATAAATACTTAGTACACATATATATATGAATCGTATAAAAATATCATAAAAAGGAGATGTTCAATCATACATATTAATACAATAAATTAAAGTACATTAATACATACCTATACATATACGAAATAAAAATGACGTTAAATTGAGTATTGAAAAAATTGTTTGATTTAAACTTTAAGTTGTGGAATATTTAGGTAAGTAAGTAACTACATACAATAAACTTTCCCAAAATTTAATGCTAAAGTGATGATTATACTAAGCAGCTCTGACTACAAGTAGCCAGAGTTGTTAAACAAATCCAGAATTTTTGAAATTCCTACATCCCTCATATCTTCCAAAAGAGACTTCCAGAAGATCTCAACCTACCCTAGCTAGAGACGGGCATTAACACAGAAACCGGTCAACAGTCTCCTTTTCAGCTATGCTGAATAATATGCTTTTCATTTCTCTAAAGTATGGCTCGGAATTTTTCGTTTCATTTGTGGACTTTTTTGGGAGCATTTCGGGACTATTTCTTAGATAATTTTTGGACTTTTTGCGGTACCATTTCGGGATACGTTCCGAAATTTTTTGGGACCATTCTTGACTTTGCTGGGATCATGTCGGGATGGTTTACGGAACTATTTTGGGCCCATTTCTGGACTTTTTTAGAATAATTTAAGTACTTTTTTGGGATCATTTCTTAACTGTTTTTAGATCATTTATGGCATTTTTAGGGACCATTTCCGCATTACGTTTTCCCAAATCTACCCTAAATCTCTCCGTAATGATCCCGATGAATCCTGAAATGATCCCGAAAAGGTCCCGAAATGATCCCAAAAAAGTCCAAAATACATCCCGAAAAAGTACTAATACCCCAATAAAGTCCCGAAATGGTCCTAAAGCAGTCCCGAAATGATACCAAAATAGTCCCGAAATTCATTCTGCTATGGTCCAAAAATGATCCTAAACAAGCCCCGAAATGATGCCAAAAAAATGCCCAGAAATGGTCCCCAAATAGTCCCGCTAACCATCCTTAAATGATCACAAAAAAGTCCAGAAATGATCCCGAAAAATTCCGAAACATGTCCCGAAAAATTGCTGAAAATATCCCAAAAAAAGTCCAGAAATGTTCCTAAAGCAGTCCCAAAGTGATCCCAAATAGTTCCGAAAATCATTCCGTAATGGTCCCGAAATGATCCTAAAAAAGTCCCAAAATGATCCCAAAAATCCCCGAAACAAATCCCGAAAAGTACTGAAATTATCCCAAAAATGTGTAGAAATGGTCCCAAAATAGTACCGAAAAACATCCCTAAATGATCCCGAAAAAGTACTGAAAATATCTCAAAAAAGTCCCGAAATGTTCCTAAAGCAGTCCCAAAGTGATCCCAAATAGTTCCGAAAATCATTTCGTAATGGTCCCGAAATGATCCTCAAAAGTCCCAAAATGATCCCAAAAATCCCCGAAACAAATCCCGAAAAGTACTGAAATTATCCCAAAAAAGTGTAGAAATGGTCCCAAAATAGTACCGAAAAACATTCCTAAAAGATCACAAACATTATCGCTAAAAGTACTGAAATGAGCCCAAAAAACTCCGATTTATACTATCGATTTTAACGATAAGCTGATATTGATTCCAGCGAAGATATTTTCAGGCCGGGTCGTCACGTACATATGTTGGCACATAACCTCGTTTTATTTATTCTTTCGTATGTATATAGACCAATATCTCAGAGGCGGCTAAGCGATTTGGATCAAATTTGTCAAAGCTATGGTATGCTTTAATTTGAAACTTTCTACTAGGGTGTTGCCACTTCGGACGGCTTAAAAGGTTGCTACCTATCTAAATTTTTATTAAAAATTTAGCAAGATATGTATGTATGTCAATATGGATATCAAATTTAAAGTGTTTTCGGCCGTATACCAATGAAAAAAGGTTGCCACCTATCTCGATATTTTTTTAAATATTGAACCAGATAGGCCAATGATAAAAAGTTGCCACCTATCTCGTTATACCTTTCATGAACATGAAATGGTATTATAACTTTGGTCCGATGTTTGTCAGTATGAGAAGAAGAAGAGATAGACCCACTAATAAGTATACCGTTATGATCAGGCCGATGAGTTGATTCGATTTAGCCATGTCCGTCTGTCCGTCCGTCCGTCTGTCGGTCTGTTTGTACGCAAACTAGTCCCTCAATTTTAGAGATATCTCGATGAAATTTAGTATGGAGGCGTTATTTTATATGAGAATAATCATTCGTCGGAACCAGCAAGATCGGACCAAAACTACTCATAGCACCCATACAATCGATTGTTCCGATAAACGGATTTCGGGCTATAACTTCTGTAATTAAAGAGCTAGTAACGTGAATTTTTGTAGGTATTGATGTTTTTTATGTGAAATATCGATGTTGAAAATCATTGAGATGAGATAAATATTTCACATAGCCCCCATACAATCGATTGTTCCGATAAACGGATTTCGGGCTATAACTTCTGTAATTAAAGAGCTAGTAACGTGAATTTTTGTAGGTATTGATGTTTTTTATGTGAAATATCGATGTTGAAAATCATTGAGATGAGATAAATATTTCACATAGCCCCCATACAATCGATTGTTCCGATAAACGGATTTCGGGCTATAACTTCTGTAATTAAAGAGCTAGTAACGTGAAATTTTGTAGGTATTGATGTTTTTTTATGTGAAATATCGATGTTGAAAATCATTGAGATGAGATAAATATTTCACATAGCCCCCATACAATCGATTGTGCCGATAAACGGATTTTGGGCTATAACTCCTATAAGTATATAGGTAGAGTCGTGAAATTTCGTAACTATTGCTCTGTTAGAAAGTGGAATGTTGAGGTTAACAATCAATGAGATTGGACCAACAAAACACATCGCCCCCATATAATCGATAGTTCCGATAATTTCGGTATGAGCTAAAGTTAAATTCACACAGGCTGTACTGGGGATCGAACAGTGAAAATCGTGACGCTTATTCATGAAAGGTATATAGCCTTCGGCACAGCCGAAGACAGCTTTCCTTAGTTGTTTTTTTTTTTAATACTGAGCAAGATATGCCAAATAAAATTATTTCAATGACATTTTGAGGCAGGACTGCCAGCCAGGACTACCCCTAACCTCCTTTAATTTAATCCTTCGAATATCGACCAATATGTAGAAACGGGCCAAACTATTTGGGTCCAAAATGGCATATAACCATAACGCTTTATTCTTAGACTTTTTTTATTTGGGTGTTGCCACTTCGGTCCTTTTTTAGGAAGTTGATTTATTTTCTTTTAACCCAGCACACCATATCCCAAGAAAAACACATTATTTATCAAACCTATGTATGTATGTAAATATGCATATACCTTCTACATATTGTACCTGTTTTATTTATTTGTATGTATGTATGTATGTATAAAAAATATCAAGATCTTCAAAATATTTCACTTAAAACTACATAATGCTTAGAAAACAACAACACACACGTTTTCGAAACTAACTTTAAAAAGTAATGCTAACATTTGTATATGATTCGTTTTTTAAACTGAAAATACGCTAGAGAGCAATAGAGGAGAGAAAATTAATAGAGAGAAAATTTGTGAGTTTCAAGACTCGTGTTTGTTCAGGTACATGGTAAGTAGATACGTCCTTCTTTCTATCCATATCAGTGTAAGGATATATATATTAATGATAATTACTATACTGAATGAACCGTTAAACGGGATTACAACTACATTACATACAAAATTATTATTAGTTGTTGTTGTGCCAGAGTTGTAATTAAATAAGTAAACTAAATAAGCAATCAAAGCAATAAAAATGTATGCGCAAAAATACAAATATTTATAATGTGGATATGTATATGCGGATAAATAATGTGATATAACAAAATGTAATACAAAAAAAAAAAGATAAGAAGTAGCCGATAGAAAAAAGCGGAAAAGTAATCCATAGATTATATGCAGATAATAAGTAACTGTATGTGAATAAGTAGCCATCTTGTGCTTTAAGAGCTTTTAAGCTCTCTCTCTCTGTCTAATATTTAAATCAGATTAAATCTCATTTAATGCGAATAATAATGTGCATGATGAGGATCGGCTGGTACCGGGTAACTGGCATAGGCAGAACTATGAGCATAACCTGGATAAGGTCCGTGATAATATGGACCAGCTGGTGCAGCAGGCAAGTGAGCAGGTGCAGGTGCAGGTGCGGGTGCGGGTGCAGGTGCTGGTGCCGGTGCATGTGGCAAGGGAGCAAGAGCTATGGGATATGAAACAGCTGGTGCCTTAACAGGTGCTGCTGGACCCACTGGTGCCGGTGCAACATGTGCAGCAGCCTTATAGGCAATCGGTTCCGTGCGCACAACAGCATTGAAGCCATTATGCGGATCAGCGGTGTAATCGACCGTACGTTTAGTGCCATCGGGATCAACTAAAGAATAGCTACCCTTCACCACATCACCAT
This sequence comes from Campiglossa producta, assembly GCA_964058755.1. NCBI lineage: Eukaryota > Metazoa > Arthropoda > Insecta > Diptera > Tephritidae > Campiglossa > Campiglossa producta. Next base: position 159,310,780 of record CAXKVI010000001.1, read on the forward strand.
GACGTGTCTCATGTTGGCTTTTCGAGTCTCCTGTGTAACTATCTTGAATGTCGTAGCCGAAAGAGTATTTTGGTGCAGGATCATAAGGTTCAGGTGCTGCCGGTTTTGGTGCTGCGTAAATGCAAGGAAAAAAGTGAAAATACAACAATTTCAAAACAAAATGTACCTGGTGCTACATATGGTCCTGGATGTGGTCCCGGATGTGGTCCATGTGGTGCTGCATAAGGTGCTGCATAGGGTGCATAGTGCTGCGGTGCAGGCCCATCGTGTCCATAAGGTCCATAATGCCCGGCATAAGGTCCAATAACACCACAATTTGATAATGCAAATGTAGCTGTTATGAAGAGTATCTAGTATGAAAGGGGGAAGATTGAATTATACTTAATAAGTGAATTTGAAAGTACGCTAGTTATTCAAAATCATTGATAGCACACCACCATGTTTCTAAAGCTTTTGGATGTGCTGAACCGAATCGTTTGGCTGTTGTACAGTAGACTGAAAATGTTTATACAAATATTTAGGGATGTACAGGAGATGGATAGGACATACTCCAGATATTGATTTTACAATATGGGTATCAAATTAAGGGTGTTCATGCGCGCCTGAAAGTAGTGTAAGTTTTATTTCGATATCTGTATCCATTTCGGAGATATGGACCAAAAAGTATAAAAAGAACGGGTGAATGTTGCTCATACGCCATGTAGGGCCTATAAAAAGTGCACTATAATGCAAAGTTTCAAGATGTACTCAACTATTTTTGCTTGAAAACATATTTTTAAGCAATTTGATAAAATACTTTTAAAATTCCAATATCCTTTTCTCGTGAATACGTTTTTTTCAATATCCTTGCAAAGAATCCTGTTATCCTTTTAAGAATTCAAAAGTGGAGATTTGTGATACAGTCATTTAAATGTGAGCCAATGTTAAAATTATATAATTTTCGAAGCCTTAATGGACGTGTTTGCAAACTTAGTATGAGGTGCTAGAAAAAAAAAAAAAAAAAAAAAAAAAAAACTAATGGCTGCGATATACCAACAGGTTATCATAACCTCTAACGAGATTTTTAGCCGAGCTTCTCTTTCCAACTCTTGTGGTGTGTTGCTTTTGAGTTTTCCTACAAGTTGGCGGGACCTACAGTTTTTTGCCGACTCCGAACGGCACTTGCAAAACAAATGAATTTTTTGCTGAGAAGCTTCTCATGGCAGAAATACACTCGGAGAGTTTGCTAAACTACTGCCGAGGGGCGATCCCGTTTAGAAAAATTCTTTTTCTAAATAATTTTTGGTGTTACTTTTGCCGGGTATCGAACCGCCACGACTTGGTGTAGAAGGCCGAACACTTAACCGCTACACCACGGCGGCCGCCGAGGTGCTAGAAAAACTTTAACTAAAAATCGGCACGGGTTGCCGTTGTCCTAGATTCTAGGACCTAGAACAATAAAACTTCTCACACATATTATGTAGGCTAAAACCACAGATATAGAGGGTATGCATATCAAATTTGGAACCTTAATTTTTTACATACATTTTGGGGGCAGTATATTGTACAGTGCAATTTTTTTTTTTTTTTTAATCAAGGCATGAACGGATTCAAAAAGCACTTTCCATGCTTAGCACGAATCGGTGGTCAAAAAGTTCCCATCTAGTCTCGTACCTAAAAAAGGGGTCTGACCCGCCAAAATTGGTATAATTTAAACATGCTCTGTGCTGAGGGTTCATATTCATAATTATCTGCTTATAAATACATATAGAGCCAGGAACATAATGTCTTTGTTACTTCCTTTCGCAAAAATGATATAATCCTTGCCACCACCTCTGTAAACAGTTTTCAAATAATACTTTCACAAAAAAAGTTTTCAATTTATTATTGTTATTTTTTAACTCTGAAGGCTTTTCTGGTTCAAAGTCGAAACACTTTTCGCTTGAAATTTGTTTTGTTTTGCTTTACTTTTTTATACCCAGCGTACTTGAACTAGTACAAGGGTATTTTAATTTTGTCCAAATAACGGTACTACGTAACGGTACAAAATAATCGAGATAGATATAGAGTTCCATATATGAAAGTTCTTAGGTTGAAAAGAGGATTTCATTCAGGCATGTCCGTCCGTTTGTCCGCCTGTCCGTCTGTCCGTCCGTCCGCGATATTTGCATGAAATTTTGTATACAGGTTACTTTCTGGAAGGTTGCTATTGAAAATGGGCGAAATCGGATGATAACCCTTTTTTTCGATATCGAAAATTTCGAAAATCACATAAGTTGGCATATCTCAGTAGCTGAAATGGCTAAAATGATATAATTTTATAGGTGAAAAAATCCCCCGGTCATTGTCTCATGACGTAGCAGCGCCCACTTTTAATTGAGGCATTTTTGAAAATTTGACTGGTCGTAACTGATTACGATAGAACGACGGAATTCGGCACTTTCGATATCGAAATTGTCTAAAATCACCTAAATTGACATAATTCGGTAACGGAAATGGCTCAAATGATATAGTTTGGTAGGATGAACCCCCTAGTCATTCTATTATGATTTTCTGATAAATTTTTTAAGTAGGCAAGGCACCGCCCACTTTTGAGGGAGGCATATTTGAAAATTTCACGGGTCATAACTTTTAAACTGTTTACGGTAGAACGATGAAATTGATACAAGCTATACTAGCATAATACGGAGTTTACCTGATATAATTGGACGAAATCGCTTGCCAACCACGCCCACTTCCGAAATGGAATATTTCGAAAATCATCTGAAAAAATACCGCTTGGTATTTAATGTTCACTTTACCCTAACTTAGACTTCCTTACTTGTTTTAATTGGTTTTCTGTTTTTTTTTTTTAACTTTTTATTATTTTCTCTTGACAAAACCAATTTCGGTAAGGGCCATTTCCATATGTAGTCCAAAAAGTTTCAAATGTAAGCGTCGGTTGTGTGAAAGCTTTTTACCCTTTCGTGGTTTGAAAAAGCCTTGCCAGGCCAACTTTCTCAACCTCTCAATATAACAACAATAATAATATGAGTAAACGGCTCGCCGCCCTGGTCCTTCGATCCGGATCAAACCAGCAGCTGCGCTCGAATTCCACCCCTCAACCAAAGATTTTATATTGTTTTTTTTTTTTTACTTTAGTGGGCTGTAATAATATCCAACTTTATTTATTTATTGTGGTGAGCCGGGAGCTTTGAAGCATTGACGGCTGTTGGCTTTCCTCATTTTACTTGTCAAACACCACTATTTATTACACCGCGTTACACACATTCTGTCCTATGAACCGAATATACTTTTTCGGAAAGCTCAAAATTTGCCCCGATTTTTAACATTTTTTTCATCGAGGATGTTGATTAATTTCTTCCATACAAAACTTTTTTTTGTGTGTATTTTTATTTTTTCTTCCCTTTCCGAAAAAGTATATTTGGTTCATAGGACAGAACTAAAACACGTTTTTGTAACGTAGTGTTATTAAGGACTAAAACCTTTCCAAATTTTATTATATGCAAAGTCCCCATAAGGGGCATAGATCACCATCCAACTATATACCAAAGGCCGGCAATTACTTTCCTGGGAGGAAAACTCCAATTCTTTAACATAGCAAGCGCTCTCTCCGTGCCGACTACTGCTATATACGCATAGTAGGCGACCCGGGAGCTTTGAGGTACAGTGTTGCTTCATTTGAGCCACCTCAATTCCATCATGAAAAACCTCGATTTGTTTATGCGACTATAAGCTATGCATTTCGAACATTCCATAAGCTATCTGCGAATTATATAAGTATGTAATGCAGGTGAAATGAAATGAACAAAAAAGTCATAGCCTATGCCACGTAGACAATTAACATCATAGATCCTAAAGAAAAACACCCAGAGTGCACGGAAAAGTTTATCAGAAAGTAATTTGCTTAAAAAAAATTAATACAGCACCAATTGAAAGAGAGGCTTGGCCTCTGTCTGCTCGAGATTACACAGCACTAAATTATTATTATTACAACTTTTTACTGCCCAGTGTTATTGTATTTAAGTCACATATTTTTTATTTCAGCGTTCTCGTATTACGTGCTTGGAGATATTATCTTAAACAGCCGCAGAGTACATATATCTTTTTCTCTTGAGGACTCATTTTTTTTAAGTTCAAAGTTTCTTTGTTACAATTTTCATTATTTAGCCAAATCACCTACACAAAAGTTTAAGCACTGGTAACAATCCTTATTATCGAAAGCAATATATTTTTTTTTTCAGCATATTTTCATTATCACACCTTTAACATCAACATCCTGTCACTAATGATCGTTATCCTTTCCTAGCACGTAAGCCCGGTCCGTGTCCGATGTTGTAACGCGTTCACGACGCGTATAGTAATTGAATTCCGAAGAATATCAATTATTGAACATATGACCGAATCAAGCGAAATCGTTGCAGCGCATGTAATTGAAAGACTGTGAAGCGAGGCAAATGATTCTTGACTTTTATATAAGAGTGCAGCAACTAATGTCAACGAATTTAATAGTGCGGGGGCAGAGCGGAACAAAGATTTAATGCAGACAACTAGCGGAGACAACGAAAGAAAAACAACTTGTTACAACAACAAAAGAGCAATGACAATGGCAATAATAATAACAACAACAACATTCAAGCATGTATCATCCAACTTCTTTGATTTGCGACGGTTCAACTGGCTAGCCACGATTGCTGCTGGCAGCATAAAACACCAACCGGTGCGCCGAGTCTGGATATAAAAATAAAACACAATTTAAAAATAACAAAAAATTAATTTTACTTCGGGTTATACGAATATGATATACCTGGTTGCGAATTTAATAAAAATAAATTTAATTAAAGTAAGTAAAGTAAAGTTAAATAAAAAAAAAAAAAAATTAAATAAAATAAAGAAAATAAATAAAATATAAAAAAATTATAAAAAATATAATAAAAAAAAAAAAAAAATCAAATATAAAAAAAATTATAAAAAATATAATAGAATAAAAAAAAAATAAAAAGTAACAAAAATAAAAAAATACAATAAAATAAAATAAAATAAAATAAAACTAAATAAAATAAAATAGAATAAAATAAAGTAAAATAAAAAGAAAATAAAAAAATAAAATAAAATAAAATAAAGTAAAATAAAATAAAATAACATAAATTTAAATAAAATAAAATAAAATAAAGTAAAATAAAATAAAATAAAAAAAAATAAAATAAAATAAAATAAAATAAAATAAAATAAAATAAAATAAAATAAAATAAAATAAAATCAAAATAAAATAAAATAAAATAAAATAAAATTAAATTAAATTAAATTAAATTAAACTAAATTAAATTTAAGTAAATAAAAAAAATAAAATAAAATAATAAAATAAAATAAAATAAAATAAAAAAAAATAAAATAAAATAATAAAATAAAATAAAATAAAATAAAAAAAAATAAAATAAAATAAAATAAAATAAAATAAAATAAAATAAAATAAAATAAAATAAAATAAAATAAAATAAAATAAAATAAAAATAAAATAAAATAAAATAAAATAAAATAAAATAAAATAAAATAAAATAAAATAAAATAAAATAAAATAAAATAAAATAAAATAAAATAAAATAAAATAAAATAAAATAAAATAAAATAAAATAAAATAAAATAAAATAAAATAAAATAAAATAAAATAAAATAAAATAAAATAAAATAAAATAAAATAAAATAAAATAAAATAAAATAAAATAAAATAAAATAAAATAAAATAAAATAAAATAAAATAAAATAAAATAAAATAAAATAAAATAAAATAAAATAAAATAAAATAAAATAAAATAAAATAAAATAAAATAAAATAAAATAAAATAAAATAAAATAAAATAAAATAAAATAAAATAAAATAAAATAAAATAAAATAAAATAAAATAAAATAAAATAAAATAAAATAAAATAAAATAAAATAAAATAAAATAAAATAAAATAAAATAAAATAAAATAAAATAAAATAAAATAAAATAAAATAAAATAAAATAAAATAAAATAAAATAAAATAAAATAAAATAAAATAAAATAAAATAAAATAAAATAAAATAAAATAAAATAAAATAAAATAAAATAAAATAAAATAAAATAAAATAAAATAAAATAAAATAAAATAAAATAAAATAAAATAAAATAAAATAAAATAAAATAAAATAAAATAAAAATAAATAATATAAAATAAAATAAAATTAAATAAAATAAAATAAAATAAAATAAAATAAAATAAAATAAAATAAAATAAAATAAAATAAAATAAAATAAAATAAAATAAAATAAAATAAAATAAAATTAAATAAAACAAATTCAAATCAAATAAAATTAAAAAAAAAAATAAAATAAAATAAAATAAAGGAGATAAAATGAAATAAATTTATACCAAATAAAATAAAATAAAACGGAATAAATTAAAAAATTAATAAATAAAAAGAAAGGAGAAAGGAAGCGAAAAAGGATAGTCCGGTTGCTCTCAGAATTGCAAAATCTGATCCCGGTAGCCCCAATATTGGAAAAATCTCAAAATTTGATAAAAATAACTTATGCGCTTGCACAACTGAGTATACAATTTACAACATACACATTCCTATGTTCACTCAAAACAACAATAAAGTTGGGCTAGCCCGGCAAACCAAAGTTAAATTGTCCAATACTAACAATGCGCTAATTTAATGC
>CAXKVI010000001.1:159317645-159335145 GCA_964058755.1 Campiglossa producta
GCTTCTTTGTCCATTCGCATAACATGGCCCAGCCAGCGGAGTCTTTGGGCTTTAATTCGCTGGACTATGGTCAGATCTGCGTAGAGCTCGTACAGCTCATCGTTAAATTTCCTTCGATACTCGCCGTTGGCATCACGGGAAGGACCATAAATCTTCCGGAGAACTTATCTCTCAAATACTCCAAGGGCCATCTCATCTTCTCTTGACATTGTCCATGAATCTGAGCCATACATCAGGACAGGTATGATGAGAGACTTATAGCGCGTGATCTTTGTTCTTCGAGAGAGGACTTTACTTCTCAATTGCCTACTCAGTCCAAAGTAGCACTTGTTGGCAAGAGTGATTCTCCGCTGGATTTCTAGACTGATATTATTTTCGGTGTTAATACTGGTTCCCAAATAGACGAAGTCTCTCACAGTTTCAAATTTGTAACTATCAACAGTGACATGGCTGCCAAGGCGCAGGTGCGCCGATTCTTTCTTTGATGACAGCAAATACTTCGTCTTGTCCTCGTTCACGGCAAGACCCACTTTTTTCGCTTCCTTATCCAGTCCAGAGAAGGCAGCGCTTACGGCGCGGTTGTTAAGGCCAATGATATCAATATCATCGGCATACGCCAGCAATTGCACGCTCTTGTAAAAGATTGTACCATTGCGGTTTAGCTCTGCTGCTCGAATTATCTTCTCCAGCATCAGATTGAAGAAATCGCACGAAAGGGAGTCGCCCTGTCTGAAGCCTCGTTTGGTTTCAAATGGCTCAGAGAGGTCCTTCCCGATTCTAACGGAGCTGTTGGTATTGCTCAACGTCATTTGGCAAAGCCGTATAAGCTTTGCAGGGAAGTCAAATTCAGACATGGCGGCATACAGGCAACTCCTTTTTACGCTGTCAAAAGCGGCTTTAAAATCGACAAAGAGATGGTGAGTGTCGATTCTCTTATCATGGGTCTTCTCCAGGATTTGGCGTATCGTGAAAATCTGGTCGATGGTAGACTTACCAGGTCTAAAGCCACACTGATAAGGTCCAATCAGTTTGTCTACGATGGGCTTCAGCCTTTCACACAACACGCTAGAAAGAACCTTATATGCGATATTAAGAAGACTAATTCCGCGGTAGTTGGTGCGGTTAGCGGGATCGCCTTTCTTGTGGATTGGGCAAAGCACACTTAAATTCCAATCCGGAGGCATGCATTCGTCTGACCATATTCTGCATAAGAGCTGATGCATGCTTTTTACCAGCTCTTCGCCTCCGTGTTTGAACAGCTCGGCGGGTAGTCCGTCTTTTCCAGGCGCTTTGTTGTTTTTGAGCCGGGATATAGCTATCCTCACTTCATCATAGTCAGGTGGTGGGACGACTTTTCCATCGTCAGGGATTGGGGTATCGGGTTCGACGTCTCCCTCGCAATTTAGCAGTGAGGAGAAGTGCTCCCTCCATAATTTAAGTACACTTTGTACGTCGGTTACCAGGTCGCCATTATTGTCCTTACAGGAGCTTGCCCCGGTCTTAAAACCTTCCGTCATCCGCCGGATCTTTTCATAGAATTTTCGGGCATCATTCCTGTCAGCCAGCATCTCAAGCTCCTCACACTCACGCCTTTCGGCCTCACTTTTCTTTTTTCTGAAAAGGCGTCTCTCTTCCTTCTTTGCCTCACGATAGCGTTGCCATACACTGCGGGTTGCTCCCGTTCGCAACGTCTCCCTGTAGGCAGCGTCCTTTTTGTCCGAGGCAGTGCTGCATTCCTCATCGTACCAGTTGTTCTTGCGGGCTCGCTGGAACCCTATAGTGGCCTCAGCGGCGGTACGCAATGAGTGAGAGATATGCTTCCATTTCTCGGTTACATCGTTAGGTCGAGGATTGCCCTCTTTCCTTCCGTTACTGTGCGCACTTTCTTCGTTGCACAGAGGCGTGTGCGTATGTTGGCTGCGACAAGATAATGGTCAGAGTCAATATTGGGACCACGCAGTGTACGCACGTCCAGAACGGTGGAGCTATGTCTGCCGTCAATCAAGACATGATCAATCTGGTTTCTAGTTCTTTGATCAGGGGACAGCCATGTGGCTTGGTGTATTCACTTATGCTGGAACCTGGTACTACTGATGACCATATTGCGAGCAGCGGCGAAGTCAATCAACCTAGTGCCGTTGGGGGATGTTATATCGTGGAGACTGAATTTTCCAACTGTGGGACCAAAGACTCCTTCCTTGCCCACCTTGGCATTAAAGTCGCCGAGCACGATTTTGATATCATGCTGGGGGCAGCGATCATAAGTCTGTTCAAGTTTATCGTAGAAGGAGTCCTTCTCTGCGTCGTCCGTCTCCTCTGTCGGCGCATAGGCGCAGATAAATGTTATGTTGAAAAACCTCGCCTTGATGCGGATCGCAGCGAGACGCTCGCTCACAGGAGTGAACGCTAATACTTGGCGGCGAAGTCTCTTTCCCACCACGAATCCTACACCACGCGCTTTGCCGCGTGTCTGGCCACTGTAGTATACGTCACAAGGTCCGATGGTCGTCTTTCCTTATCCCGTCCATCGCATTTCCTGCAGGGCGGTGATGTCAGCCTTTGCGTTCATGACGACATCAACCAGTCGGGCAGCGGTACCATCCCTTGAAAGGGTCCGGACATTCCAGGTACAAGCCCTAATATCCTTCTCGTAGTCCTTATTTCGTTTTGCCGGGTCGTCAACATTAAAGGGGGTTCTCATCCGAGGCTTTATTAAAATTTTCAGTGGACTAAATTTTTTACGTGGCGGGTCCCAAACCCAGCGCACAACCCGTCTCCGGGATTTTGATAAAAAAATATTCACACATTTATATAGCGAGCCGCTTGCTACAAGACAGACACCCGCTTGCAGCCGCACCACGTGGTGAACAGACGCTGCGAAAAAGACCTCGGTGAGCCCTTAAACCAAGTATGTCAGAGTGGCCCCACCGGGGCTCCCTCTCTTTCTGCCGCGAGCCTAGGTAGCTCCCGTTGCCCAAAGTGCACGAACGAGGACGCAAGAGTCGGGATTGAGCAAGGTCACTTAGCTATCTATGGTTAATTGGAGGTTCGGACCACATCAGATAACTTTTAAACAACACAATATCTAAGAATTTGTCTCAAGAACATCCTGTCCAAAAACATTTTTCTCTGGGAACAAACCTCTAGTCATCGACTACTGCATGGCATTTTTCGAGGTTGCCATATAAAATATTCTTTCAGTTTTTATTATGGTTCTAGTTCTGAAACACGAGAGCTTGCCAACCGCCTTATATTTATATTTAGAAGTTCATCTAAATGGGTCAAGTTGTTTTCGATATAAAATCGGATATGCAAAAAAATAATATATTTGAATTAAGTGGTAACACTACCTGATAATGTTTAGATAGATAGGTGGCAACTCATTAAGGCATGTTGTATCTACGCTATCTCGAGTTGAGTGGAAGATCAGCTTATTTCAAAATATTTTTCGAATCCCCAATATGGATATATCGAAATATCGATATGAAATTTGTTCTTAGATAGAGCGCTTTTGAAGCATACTTTGCTTTAGAAAAAAATTTTGAGCTAGGACGTTTTAAGAGATAGATTTCTATATCTGATGGCAACCGTGTCCCATGTACGTATGTACGTTTTTTTTATATATTTGTATGCATTATGCAACATAAATTTCGCGTACAACCAGAAGTTGCCAGTCGTAACAGTTGATGTCTGACAATAATCACCTCAAGCTATCACCGCGTATGCATGTTGCGATATCACGCTGTTACTTGACTCAGTGGATGAGTGGCCATCGCAACGACAAATATAGGCAAATAGATGATGTGTATGAATATGGTATGCAACATGAACAGTTACATGGCTGTGTTGCAATCTTAAATTACTGCACACAATAAAAATACATACAAAATCATATAGGTATGTACCACTACAGAGACGGGGGCAGAGACACTTTGTATGTCAAGTTTCAGAATTGAGATATTTATAAATTCTAAAGGAACAGCGGTGGGTGCTACACAACGCGGATGTGTGAGACATTTTTTAAGTTTATTTGAAAGTCGGTATTGCTGTTTTTGATTTATCCGAAGTATTGTATATCAGTCAGATTTAATGAATGCAAAAAGTCAAGAAAACATTACATACCTAAAGCTGAGTTGTTTCCCCTGGACTGCACAGAGAAAAATGAGCTAGGAGTGGATAAGAATTGACCATGATTTTGGTTGAATCAACCCATATTTTAGTTATATCAAGAGATATTTTGGTTGATATGATCATCATATGTCCATCGCCAGCTCAATTTTCTTTGTGTGCGGTCTTATCCTACTTGACATAGGCTAATGAATTATTCATTCCTAGATATGTTCTATATGGAGGATGCCAACTTGGTTCAACATATTAAAAAAAAAAATTGTGTTAGCAGTATCCGTCGATAGTTCTGAAAGAGGTTAATACCTCTTATTTCTTACAAAAAAAAGAAGCAATTCCTGGATATAACTCCCATATATATTTCAAAAAGATCCTCTTACCATATATAACTCTTCCGATTCTTATTAACTAAATCACTTCATCATGTAATGCAGTTTACTAACTAGTTTCACTAACACTTATCATTAGTTTAACACTTAAATTTAATTAAAAAAATATTCGAGCTTAAAAATAGCCAGCCATGCTAACAAGTTCTTATAAATTTTGAGATCCAGTATTCGTAGCCAAAACATCAACTGACTGCGTACGCTTATCTAAGAAACTGAAATTGTACCAACGTTCATTTTTGCCAAAGTTTTCGCCATCCTCCAGAGAAGTTGGTAGAGTTCTAAAGAAAAATAAAAAATTTATAAAAAAAAGAACAAGTTGTATTGAAGGATGAAGCAGGAAAAAGAGTCCTAAATCAGCAAAAATTTCTTGAACTTATATTGAGATTGGCTTTTCCAAGTGTCATGTAAGAGAACTTTTACTAAGCTGTCGGATATTAATAGACGCCCTATCTAGAAGAAAGTTCAATATATGGGTTTTTTCAATAAGATTTTAAAACAGGTAGGGCCTTCTTCAACCAAACTCTGAGGTAAGGCTTTTTAGAAAAAATCTGTTTTACTACAAAGGTTTATCACATTGATTCGTAAAACATTTGCCGCACTGCCGATTTTTCGGACTTTTCTCTCCCCTAAAAATAAGCCCACAAACCAACAAAGTAGCCTTCCAGAAGTCATCTTAGGTTTGCAAAAAGCGAGCGACCAAAAGAAAACTATCTCGACTTCCTCTAGAGCCGCACTTAAAATTTATATTGCTTGGATTTTAAATTCCTAAGAACAACTTTTTGAGAGAAAAGTTCTCCGGAATATTTATGGACTTTCCGTGATGCCAACAGCGAGTATCGAAGCAGACTTAACGATGAGGGGTGTAAGAGTAGGTCGCCTCCCCGTTGGTGCACCCTGGGTAACACTAAATGTCGTACATGGCCTACATGGCTAGTTTCTTGTATTGCCGGTTCTACGAGAACGGTACCAATACCTGTGCTGTACCCATCGTGCCGAAACGACCCGGGCCGTTTTCTTATATCGACCCGGCCAAGAGCAATACTCTCGGGATGACCTTGTCTGACATTTAGTCCGGGCTACACCTCGCCACAACAACAACAACAACAACAACAACATGAGCTGTACGAGCTTTACGCAGATCTGACAATAGTCTAGCGAATTAAAGCCCAAAGGCTTCGCAAATGGACAAAGATGCTCCAGCTCAGAAAGTTTTCCTATCGTCGCCCGAACTCGGCAGCAGAGGAAGGGGTAGGCCTCGACTGAAATGGAAACAATCCACCTGTTGTTGGACGACTTGAACTCCCTTGGGGTTTCCAATTTGTGTCAGTTATCGCTAAAAAGGAATGACTGGCGTGCTTTGATAGGCAACGGCCAAAATCGCTTAGCCGGTTAAGCGCCAATAAATGATAATAATGAACAACAACTTTAAGACTTAACTTTTGTCCGATATATAGCTCTCACTTGAAATATCGTTTCAACTTTTTTTTTGGATGAAATCTCTTGTCATTCCCACTGAATTCGAAACTGAGGATGGTAAGTGGATATGACTAAAGATGGTTCCTCAGGTTTGCAAGTGTCGCGAGAAAAAATGTTCAATCGAAAGGTTTGATTCCGTCCCGCTATATTCACCAAGTCTTCCGAAGAAGGGTCTTCCTAGAAATACTGCAACATTAGCCGTCTGAATAATCACACAATGGGCTCAGCATGGGCGCGCTGCACCGGTTAGGAACCACTGTTCTAGTAAGTACCACCACTACTAGTCCGGTCAGAATAGACATAAAAATAGTGGCTACATAACAATTATTCCAACAGAACCAAATTTTGGTAAAGAGCTTAGGTTCGCAGTCAGAAAAAAAAAACTTCAAAAGTCCAAATTCCAAAAGGTACAAGTTTTAGCTTTTTTTGGGTGTTCTCAAAAACGGTAAGTTTTTTCGAAAAAAATTACCCGAGACCAAGGTGTAGACCGTAAATTCTCTACAAACATGATCGTAGCGGGACTACCTTGAATTTCTCGGCTGACACAATTTTCGTTATTTATGCGAAGAGATACGGCCCGTGATAACTGGGAGCGGGCAAGGACCTACTTCGTTTCTCAGACATCAAGATCCGAGCCACACCGAGCCATCTTAGCGTTCATCCCGTTTTCCTGCAAGTTACGATGCCCCTGCACCAGGGTTGGGCATTTTTGCACTACCACTAATTTTTTAGAGATAACTTTTTCAGTGATAGTTAAAATCAAAAACCACTATCACTAAAAATTTGGTGATAGTGATTTTTAATTTTATTTATTATTATTTTCGGACCCTGTTTTTGGTAAAATTTTATTAAATTGAGTTAAAGGAAGTCTTTCTGAATGTTTATGCCAAGTTTCGTTGGAAATTTCGCAATGGTAGCTATTATAAAGTTGATCCCCACTATTACTAAAAATTTAGTGATAGTGCTTTTTGATTTTAACTATCACTGAAGAAGTTATCACTAAAAAATTTGTGGTAGTGCAAAAATGACTACCCTGCCCTGCACCCATACTATAGAAACGATGGGTCGACTTGCCAATTATATTGGTCCAGTATCTGCACTGACAATCTAGACTTGATGTTGTCGGTGCTGAGCCGAGACCAGTATTAAAAGGCCCGTTGTGATACCACCAACACTAGAAAAGTCAGTTCCGGGATCCTGCCATATGGAAAATCCCGGTATTATCGGGATTCTCCACATAGCAGAATCTCGGGACTGACTTTTCTAAACCGACACCGTTACTCCTCCTCGAACCATTTAGATGACTTGATGAAGGCCATCAAGTCCTTTATGTCCAGCTATGTGACCTGGCCAACCAGGAAGGGTACTCCCAAAAAACGCCTTCTCGCGCCACTTTAAGCCGGGCAGTTGCAGATGAGTTGCTACACCGTTTCCTCCTCCTCGTCATCTGTGCAACTCTTACAGCATCGTCGGTAGGGCACACCTAGTCTTTCTGGGTGCCTACGAATAAGGCAGTGCCCAGTTAGTACGCCTATTAATATGGAGATTTCTCTTCTCCTTAGGGCTGAAATGTGTCTTGATCTTTTATGATCCCATTTCGGTCTTTGGATATCCAGCATCCTGGAGATTGCAGCCATCTTTCGTTGGATTGGCGGAGTGTGTACTCTTTTAGCATTAGCTTGCATGTCTAAGCGCTCTTTATCCCGAATAACCTGCTTGGTCGTGCCCTGCCTCGCAAGTTCGTCTTCCCTACAATTTCCCTCAATGTTCCTATGTCCCGGGACCCATGTGAGGTGTCCTTTTACTAGACTGGAATTTCGGATTTCAAAACATTCTCCCGGAAGATGCATAGATAAAAACATGGCCTATAGTGCTGGAAGTATTCCCGATAACTCTTTACTGATTTCCGATGATTTTGGATTTGCCACTGAAAACTTAACTGTCAAATCTAATTGTAAGTTGTTTCTCCAGCTTTTCAATGGGTACTTGATGGGAACAGCATTTTTTCCAAAGACAGTCCCCTGGGTCAGATGACTGACCTTATAAACTTTCCAAGTAAATGCTGAAGGGTTCAACTCACCTATTTAACGTCTCGGGCAACAGCAAACACAATCCGGCACCCAAAAGTGATAGTATACCCAGTATAAGTTCGGGCATTGGTTGAAAGAAGCAACGTGTATATAATATATAGGAACTAAAGAAAGTGAAAGCATATCCCATGACATGAACCACCGCAACACCTTGACCACGTACACAGGTGGGTATAAGCTCAGTGGCATACTGGGCACCCGAATTATAAGCGACTGTAACACCAAAACGTCCAATAACTGACAAAACCACAATCAATATAACATCTGCAAAATACAGAAAAAAAACCAACAATTCTTTGTACATAAAATACGGAGTACTCATTCACTTACCCTTCTCTGCACCACTTCGCTCTGTACAAAACAAGATCGCACCAGTGACCGATATAAAAACGCCACTTAACAACAATGACATGGATGCCATCGCTTTGCGTCCGATACGATCTTGCAACACGATCAATAAAATGCAGGCTGGCAATATTGCAGTTGCGCTCAATGTGAACATGACAAATGGCGATATGCCGAGACCTTGAACATTACGCGACACTGCATCATAGCATAAAGTGATGACCATACTGCAACAAAAACATACACACAAATTCTAATTAGAATATCTTTATATAAAGCATTTTGGCGCAAAAAAATGTCCACTTACGATTTAAAAAACAAGATGAGCGTATTGCGCCTCAAACGTGGTGTTGCAAATAGACCAAAAATATTTGGACCTGATTTGGTATGCAATTGACTACGTTTGCATTCATCTATGAACTCGGTATAGACAATTTCTTCAACTTCACGTCTATTGATCTTTGCTACACGTTTTAGACATTTAACAGCTTTATCGTATTTTTGTTTCGATATCAGCCATTGTACGCTTTCGGGTACGATGAAGTAGAATAACGGTACAACAATAAATGGTATTGCGGTGGCAAGTAGAAATCCGCGCCAAGTTTGTACAAGCACAGCAATCCATGGCGCAGCCATTGAACCAAGGCAGTAGAAGAAGCCAATGCAGATGCTGAGACCGATGGTGCGCAGTGAGGGACGCAGATACTCCATGACTGTGGAATGAACATGTAGAAAACTTGAAAGAATTTGATTTAGCTTTGGTCATAACGTATACAGGTCTCAAATTTTGGTGAGTCAAGGGTTAAACCTAAGTCTTTCCGAAGAATAGGATTATACCGGAGTGACTCAAGATGATCGCATGAGATCTCACTTCATACATATGTAAAAATCGGAGACTATTTCATTTACTTTATTTTATTTTATTTTTTTTTTAATCTTATTTTTATTATTTAATTTTTTTATTTTATTTTATTTTATTTTGTTTTGTTTTATATATTTTTATTTATTTTATTTTAGTTTTTTTAATTTTTTTATTCTGTATTTTTTATTTTTTGATACTATTTTTTTATATATTTTTTTATTTTTTTATTATTTTATGATCATTTATTTTCTTTTATATTTTTTTATTTATTTTGTTTTATTTTGTTTTATTTTATTTTATGTTATTTTATTTTAATTTTTTTATTCTATTTTTTATTTAATTTTTTTTATACCATTTTTATTTATCTATATATTTTTTTTTATTTTATGATATTTAATTTTTTTCTAATTTTTTTTAATTATTTTATTTTATTTTATTTTATTTTATTTTATTTTATTTTATTTTATTTTATTTTATTTTATTTTATTTTATTTTATTTTATTTTATTTTATTTTATTTTATTTTATTTTATTTTATTTTATTTTATTTTATTTTATTTTATTTTATTTTATTTTATTTTATTTTATTTTATTTTATTTTATTTTATTTTATTTTATTTTATTTTATTTTATTTTATTTTATTTTATTTTATTTTATTTTATTTTATTTTATTTTATTTTATTTTATTTTATTTTATTTTATTTTATTTTATTTTATTTTATTTTATTTTATTTTATTTTATTTTATTTTATTTTATTTTATTTTATTTTATTTTATTTTATTTTATTTTATTTTATTTTATTTTATTTTATTTTATTTTATTTTATTTTATTTTATTTTATTTTATTTTATTTTATTTTATTTTATTTTATTTTATTTTATTTTATTTTATTTTATTTTATTTTTTTTTTTTTTATTTTATTTTATTTTATTTTATTTTATTTTATTTTATTTTATTTTATTTTATTTTATTTTATTTTATTTTATTTTATTTTATTTTATTTTATTTTATTTTATTTTATTTTATTTTATTTTATTTTATTTTATTTTATTTTATTTTATTTTATTTTATTTTATTTTATTTTATTTTATTTTATTTTATTTTATTTTATTTTATTTTATTTTATTTTATTTTATTTTATTTTATTTTATTTTATTTTATTTTATTTTATTTTTTTTATTTTGTTTTATCACATTTTAGTATATTTTATGTTGTATCTTTTTTAATTTTTTTTTTTTTTGTATTTATTTTTAATCTTATTTTATTATTTTTTAAATTTTTAAAATTTTTTTTTTTTTATTTCATTTAATTTTATTTCAAGTTTCATTCACCCAAAATATACATCATAACGAAATTGCTATCAGTTGCCATACCGGAAATAAAGCGAAATAACGAAACCAACGGTAGTGCTGTATTATTTCATTTTTTTTTATTTTTTTTGTATTTTTTTTTTTTTAATCTTATTTTAGTTTAATTTTTTATTTATGTTTAATTTTTTTTTTTTTTATTTTAAGTTTCACTCACCCAAAATATACATCATAACGAAATTGCTATCAGTTGCCATACCGGAAATAAAGCGAAATAACGAAAACAACGGTAGTGTTGTACCGAATATTGTCAGAGTGTTACCAATCATCGCCACAATATTCGCAACAATTAATATTGGAAGACGGCCTGAAAGAAAAAAATATACAAAAGCAGCGTTACCCAACAAGCTTAAAATCTCTCTCCCTCTCTCCCTTCCTCCCTCTCTCTCTCTCCTTCACTCTCTATCTTTATGTCTTTCTCAATCTTACCCAAACTGTCGGCTAGAAATCCGAAAAGTAAACTCCCCACCACTGAACCAACAAAAAACATCGACTGTCCCAATGTTGCTTGCCAAGCGCGATCACAAATCCAATTTAGCTCACTCGTAAAACTTTCATAACCCATATACAATTCATAGTCGAAATGCTGACAGCTATTCGAAACATTCGCATTCGACACATTCTTCAGTGCTTTATCATCGCCGTCAGCAAAACGATGCGGTAGACATGATGACCCTGCTTGCTTGCTTGCCACCTCATAAGCGTCCATTGGATTGGCGTAGCCATCGACACACCTGATAAGAAAACAGTTGGGGAGAATAAAAAAAAATTACATTAAATAAAAATTCATTTATAAAAGCACTGAATCCTATACACCAAACTAGTCCATAAAGGTACTAGGCATAATCTTGTATACAGAAAAAAATGGCACTGATAAAATCAACAATCTGGTACTGTTATCCTGAAGTTGACCAAATTCTGTCGAATTTAGCATATTTCTTTTCATTGATATAGTCTCTACGTTAATAATGCTTCAATTCGATTCGACTCATTCATCTTTTAAAATTTTCCAAAGAAATTCTTCTAAAATTTTCATTGCGACAGAAACATGAATGTGTGGTTCGATCTCTAAGCGAATGTGCTACACATTCATGTGTCTAGCGCAACAATAATGTTTAAAAACTGAATTTTTAAATTTTCGTTTTGCCAGATACATGAATCTGTAGCAAAATTGTTACGTATACGCCATGTTGTCTCTGGTTGAGTGCATAAATGTGTAGGACGTCAGCTCATTTTTCTCTGTGTCCTAACTATGGCTAGTTTGGTGTTTCCCTTCAGGGTACCTTACCAATACTTTGGCACAAAACTAATGATTGTTTGTGAGTAGTAATGCAATGCCGATAACATATTTATAATGCAGAATAGCAACAACATGATCGCCTGCAAACGATGACAGTCACCACATTTTTCCAAAATTTTATCGAGTTCCAACATTTTTGGACCGAGGCAAAAATCTTAAACTCTTGTTTTCACTTATTAGCGCTAAAGGTGCGAAGAAGGTTGCAGATCGGACTAGACACGACTCACTACTCCTAAAAAATTTATTTGCTGTGATCTGTTGTACTTTTCCAAATATTTCTGCGTGGAATTTGTTGTTGCTCTATTATCTTATCAATTGTCGAAAATACGACATTTGAGAGGAGTCTCAAAAGTTGTATATTTATTACTTATTTTGTTGATACCAAAGTTTATTCACTTATTCTTTTGAGCTCCGTTGTTTATGAGTTCAGAAAACTCTTAATCTCGTAAAATGTTTTTATTGTTGATGAATTAATGTTTACACCTAAAAAAGATTTGCATGAATTTTAATAAATAAATTTAATCAAGTTAAATTAAATTATATGAAATAAAAAAAAAATAAAGTAAAATTAATTTTAATAAAATTTGTTATATTACATAAATACAACCAAATAAAATGAAAAAAATTTTAATTTAATTTGATGAAATAAAAAATATCTAATATTTATTTTCGGAATGTATGTATGTAGATTACTTTTTGGAAAAATTCTGTGCTATTGCGTTTTTCAAATATATTATGAGATAAATTGTTTGAAACCCTGCTGCCAAGTTAGTGTGATCTTTCACTAAACCGCCGAAATATGCTCCCATTTACTTTTGCTCATAGCAAATACTAATTGTGTCACTCATTCACATAGTAGACTACATACGTCCTGTTTTCATAGACTACACACTGGCAAGGTCGAACGAATAAAAAATGTCAAACCTTATTTTATTTTTCCATTTGTGTTAGTTTTCTTTTTTTTATTAATTCATTTTATTTTATTTCAAGGAAATCGAAACCGAAACCGTAACCGATTAAAAACGATTCAATTTTCAAAACCGAAACCGAAACCGTGACCGTTAGTTTTTTCTAAAAAGAACGAAACCGAAACCGTTTCAAAAGCCGGAAGCGTTTCCAAACGGTTTTGAATTTTTTTGTGAACACATTTTATTTTAAAAGAGGCTACCCTAAATAATTTTCTTGGAAGATGGTTAAGCAAGACTTTTTGACCTCAAAATCAAAATTCCGAAAGAATTTAACTATAGGCGAATGAAGTCATCGAAAAAGATTTACGATATCCGAAAAAAAAGGTTAAGTCGCCGTCTCAGAAAGCATTACTAATATAAACGTTCCATTTTAACATTTTCCTAATAGAAAAAGTAGAGTTAATTTTTGAAACTTAATTTGAAGCAATTTTTTTTTCTCTAAATAGGGGAAGTAACATTTATTACTATATATAGGAGAAAATTCAGTCTTATTTTGCATTTAGTTGCATACATATTTTATACACAACTTTTTCGTGTTGGTGTTTTTATTTGGAAACCGAAACCTAAACCGAAATAAATCTTGAAGAACGAAACCGGAACCGAAACCGGAACTTTATTTCAATCGGTTTCATGCCTTGCTTTATTTTTTCCTTTTCTTTTATTTATTTACGTAAATTTAATATAATTTATATTGGTTTATTTTTTTTTTAATAAATTTAATTTAAATTAATTTTTATTTTTTTATTTTATTTTATTTTATTTTTTTTAATTTTATTTTATTTTATTTTATTTTATTTTATTTTATTTTATTTTATTTTATTTTATTTTATTTTATTTTATTTTATTTTATTTTATTTTATTTTATTTTATTTTATTTTATTTTATTTTATTTTATTTTATTTTATTTTATTTTATTTTATTTTATTTTATTTTATTTTATTTTATTTTAGAAGGTCTAACATCTTAGGCCCTAACATCTTAGGCCACTACCCAGCTCGAAGGAAACCTTTCTCAGTGTCCATTTATGCATATATTTATACTTCCATATAGAACATTTTATTTCAATGCAAACTTTAATGAAAGAAATGCGAATTTTCGGACTTGGTGTGAAACCTATGAGAGAATTTTCTATGCCTTCAATGAATATTTTTTTCATTTATAACATTTAAACCCTTTGTGTGCTTTTGACTTGTAGTCTATTGCTGTAAATACCGACAGTATTGTGAAGCAATTTTCGGGATTGTATAAAAATGTATTTTTTTCTTGTTTTATTTTATTTTATTTTATTTTATTTTATTTTATTTTATTTTATTTTATTTTATTTTATTTTATTTTATTTTATTTTATTTTATTTTATTTTATTTTATTTTATTTTATTTTATTTTATTTTATTTTATTTTATTTTATTTTATTTTATTTTATTTTATTTTATTTTATTTTACTTTATTTTATTTTATTTTATTTTATTTTATTTTATTTTATTTTATTTTATTTTATTTTATTTTATTTTATTTTATTTTATTTGATTTTATTTTATTTTATTTTATTTTATTTTATTTTATTTTATTTTATTTTATTTTATTTTATTTTATTTTATTTTATTTTATTTTATTTTACTTTATTTTATTTTATTTTATTTTATTTTATTTCATTTTATTTTATTTTATTTTATTTTATTTTATTTTATTTTATTTTATTTTATTTTATCTTTTTTTATTTTTAATACAAATTATTTTTTTGTTTAATTTAATTTAATGATATTTTATTAACATTGATTTAATTTTTTTTTTTTTTATTTTACTTAGTAAAAGTGGATAATTTTATTTGATTTTATGTTATTTTTAATTTTTTGTTTTTTGAAATGCATTGAAATTTTTGCTGGCCCGATCATTTGTCAATTAAATTATTTTAATTCAAACCACAGTTTTTTATAATTTTTTCCAATATATTTCGTGTAAATGAATAACCCTGAGGACGGTTATCGCAGAAAAAATTATATATAATTAAAATAATTTTTTCGACTTCGAGCCAGCAAAAACTTCAACTTATTTAAGTAATAAAGGTCGCTAGAAAACATTTTTTTTCTTTGATTTTATTTTAGATTTTGTGGTTTTTTTCTTTTAATTTTAATTTTTGGTTTTGTTTTGGTATTTCAATTCATATTTTCACACCATTATTTATACTTTGCTATTTTAGTGCACCAATTTCCAGCTTATAAATTATTTTCACACAAATATTTCATCACAAATATTTTGGCGTTTTTGTGCACAAGTTAATTAATATTGCCCATTTAATAGAGCAATTAAAATATTTTTGCCTTTTAATTGCACTAATTAAAATATATTACAAAAATTAGATTTTTATTATATGCTCACACTGATATAATTTATTATTCTTAATTATTATCACGTCTTCATTTTTTTTAAGTCAAAATCCGAGCTCACTACGTCCATATACTACGTCCTACACAATTCGAAATTTACAAGCGCGATCTTATACCGGAGCTTAGCGAATGTGATAGCAAACTGCGCTTTCACTGGCTTCACATCCCATAGGGTTGCGTGCATGGCTTGAACTACTCCCACATCCCCGTTACACCTAGAATACGCAACACCACACATTCAAACAAAAGCTAATCTGCGATGCTAGCGAAAGTGAAAATGGAAGAAGCAAAATTGACGCAAGCAAGCAATTAGAAATGAAAACCATATTTTCACGCGCTTAGCACACAGCAGAACTTTTTTACTCGTTGTCTGAAGAGAGGGGTGCGGTATGATTTTCTGCACTGGTCAGTACCGCTTGCGCGTAAAGAAAACATATGCGTCTTGATATTTGCATTGTCAATGAACAAGTGTAGCTACATACCTGCTGCAGAGTAAAATAATGAGGAGTGTGGCGAATCACTTGAGTTAATCGATCAATTTATTATTAAGTAGCTTTTAACCGGTTACTTAGTAGCCGAGCTTACTCGGTGTTCTCGATTTTGTCCAATGGTCCTACTTATAAACTGAGCTAAATTGGTTTTGTGTTTTTCCGACAGGGTGGATACTAGATG
The DNA here is from genome assembly GCA_964058755.1 of Campiglossa producta. Lineage (NCBI taxonomy): Eukaryota > Metazoa > Arthropoda > Insecta > Diptera > Tephritidae > Campiglossa > Campiglossa producta. The sequence continues at coordinate 159,333,624 of CAXKVI010000001.1, forward strand.
TATATTGGAACGATTTTTCGTCATTCCTAGTCAATTTTGGTTTTGTAACAAACCGGTTTCGGCGATCCGCCATCTTCAGGGTTTGATTTCGTTCTGATTTATGTCTATCTCTTGTCACGTATTTATAGTCTAGATGCTGTATCAGGTAATGTTAGTATGTGTGTATACGGTTCGTGTATTACGAATGTTTCCGAATGGGTACCTGTAAAAAGGGTTTGCTTTTACGTTAGTTAATTGGTGTGTTTAAAGGCTGTTTTCGACGCGCGTTAGTCAGGTAAAAGTCGGTGATTCTCGTCTTTTGGTTGGATCTGTGCATTCGCTCGTTTAAAGCGATCCCAAAATGATCCCAAGATGACACCAAAATAGTGCCAAAATCTCCCCAAAATGGTCCACAAATGACCCCAAATATATAAATACAATACGGTGAAATGGCAACCCTACGGGGCAGCTCTCCTGGAAAATATTTTAGTTTGTATGTCGCTGAAAATACCTTACATTTGATACTCATATTGTCATACCTTGCTCAATACCTTAATAAAATTGTGATAGGTGACAACATTGTAAACCGCCCCAAATGGCAACACCCAAGTGAGAAGTCTTGTAACCAACCATGCTATCCCTATGTTTCATATAAATCGTTCAAACGGTACTCGCGATAGTACCGGATATATAAATATAATGCGGTTAGATGGGAACCCTAGTTGACAACCCTACTTGAAAATATTTCTGTTGGTATGTCGCCGAAAATACCTTTCATTTGATACCCATATAGCCATTAATCTTGCTCAATATTTAAATTAAAAAATGGAGATAGGTGGCAACCCTGTGTTTCATTTTTTTGCTAAAATAATCATTTGCACTCATCTAGATATTTACTTTGTTGTTAATTTCACATTGATCTGTCTTCAGTAGCCCGCACGATTGCATGCCTATTTAAGTATTGTTTACAAAGAAATTTTTTTCGATGCCTACATCACGTTATTGTACTCCGGGACTATGTGCCAAATTATAATAACTGTTGACAGTAATAATGGGACTAACATTACTGATAGAGAACTGGCCTTGTATACAGAAAGGTCTCGGTTTCAAGTATCGTACACACACTTTCCAGAATGTGGTTAAAAGAGTATAGGGTGAGGAACTTCAGCTTACCTAGAATTACTCTTTAAAATGGGCCTTTGGAGTTTTCTTATTCTGCTAAAGGTGTCGCACTTGTATTAGTTCATCTATTCGAAAGGATATTTAAGTGAACTTTTTCAAAACATGTGAAGGGTTAATGGGGATGACATCCTTAGGCCCGGCTTTTCAGTGCAAGTTTAAACCACAGACAAAGTTGGCTAGAGTTTATACCATACAAATTGGGCGTTTAAACTAAGTTTAAACTGGCACTGAAGCTTAAATCTTCACTGAAAACCCTTAATAGGTTATTTCACCTTACTTTTTAAACTCAAAAGAACAATGTATATTATTTAACAGTTTGCGTGTTTCCCTATAATATTAGCCTAAGCACTAGGCCCATCTA
>CAXKVI010000001.1:159340145-159350145 GCA_964058755.1 Campiglossa producta
GTCTTCCACGCAGGGAAAGAAGTGTGTTAGTCTTCGACGCAGAGAACGAACCGTGTTAGTCTTCAACCCTAACTGAACCGTATTAGTCTTCGTTGGGAGCGACGATATTTGCTAAGATGTCAGAAGCCAGCTCCTTCAACGAACCGACTTTTGCGGGTATTTGAAGAACCGAGTATCGTTACCATGGAAACCAGGCGAAGTCAGCGAACGAATAGAAATTTCCTAGCCCTCTTTTCATGGTCTAGACAACTTGCGCCCTTAACGCAGCTGTTTCTAAACTCGACAGACTCGAAACTTTGTAGTTAATACTTAAATGAACACAACAACAAAAAAATCTGTAAATGGCTTATCGCATTGGGAGCAATAACCATAAAAATATATTTGTTTAACAAAAACTTGCGACTACCGTTTATTGAGTAAAGGCTACTTATTGTAGTAAAAAAGTGCAATTAAAATGTTGTTGGACCAAAATAGAATTAAAAGTCAAGTACATTCTTAGATTAGGAAATTCAGCCCTTACATTTTCAAGCCTGCAGTGTTTAAGATAACTTGAAGGAAAATGGACTTTTAGAAGTTGAATTGAAATATAGAAGCTGAAAAAGAGGCTGGAACAGTGAAAGTTTGAAAGAGAAAAACGCCAAAATGGATTTCGATTCAGCGCTAGAAAAGTGTGGCAATTTTGGACGTTATCAATTCGTTTTATTGCTATTTTTTGGTATCACAAATATTTTGTCTTCGATGCATTATTTTGCACAAACCATTATAAGCTTTACACCTGAACATTGGTGAGTTGCAAAATCGGGGAAAAATAAGGGATATTATTTGTATACCAGCTGTATAAGAGCACACAGGAACAATATAGAGATATAGAGTTCAGTATATCAAAGTTCATGGGATTTATCACTGATCTATATAACTGCACACTCATTAATCCCTCTTTCAGGTGCTATCACGAGAAATTAGCCAATGCAAGTCTCTCTTATATAAGACGCATTTACGAGCAAACAGCCAAGCCACAATGCACTTTGCTTGATGACATTATCGATGATCGTCCAGTAGTTGCGCGTGTAGGTGAGTGCAGAGAATGGATATACGATTATGATCGTGACTATCGCAGCATTACAACAGATGTGAGTATACTACCGATTTCGGTTTTGGTTCTAGTTTGAGTTCTGGTTGAGATTAAAGTTCCATATTTAGTTTCAGTACTTTTTTTATTGAATTTCCTTTTATTTTATTTTGTTTTATTTTGCTATTTTTTTATTACTGTATTTCATTTTTTTTTGTATTCATTTTATTTTGTTTTCTTTTTAATTCCATGAGATATTTTTTATTTATTTCGTTCCACTTCATTTTATGGCCTTTTATTTTATTTTGTGTAATTTTATTTCATTTTACTTAATTTTTTATATTATATGTTTTACTTTATTTTGTTTTTATTTTATTTTTTTACTCTTATTTTATATTTTTTTTTATTTTTTCATATAACTTTTTTATTTACTTGATTTTATTTTATTTTTTTATTTGCATTTTATTTTTATTTTATTTATTTTTTTATTTTAGTTTTTTTTATTTGGTTTAACTTTATTTTGTTTTATTTTATTTCATTTTACTTTATTTTTTTATATTATAAATTTTAGTTTGCTTTTTTTTATTTTTTACTCTTATTTTATATATTTTTTTTTTTTCATTTTTTTATTTGCATTTTATTTTATTTCATTTTATTGTTTTATTTTATTTTATTTTTTTAATTGCATTTTATTTTATTTTATTTTATTTTATTTTATTTTATTTTATTTCATTTTATTTTATTTTATTTTATTTTATTTTATTTTATTTTATTTAATTTTTTTTTTTATTTTATTTTATTTTAATTTATTTTATTTTTTTTTATTTTATTTTTTTAATTTTATTTTATTTTATTTTGTTTTATTTTATTTTATATTACTTTTTTTATTTTATTTTAATTTATTTTATTTTATTTTTTTTAATTTTTTTTTTATTTTTTTATTTATTTTTTTTTTTTTTTTTTTTATTTTTTTTAATTTTTTTTTATTTCATTTCATTTATTTTATTTTATTTAATTTTTTTTTTTTATTTTGTTTTATTTTTTTTTTTTTTTTCTTTTATTTTATTTTTTTTTTTTTAGTTTTGTATTTTTTTTTTTTTTGTTACAAGTTTTTTCAGTTTTCATACATTTGGTAATCTCTTCATTTTCAGCTTAAATGGGTATGTGACGATGCTGTTCAGGCTGCTATAGGTCAATCTTTCTTTTTTGTGGGCTCAATTGTTGGTACAATATTCTTCGGATTTATTGCGGATAAAATCGGACGCTTACCGGCACTTATATGTACAACACTCACGGGAGCTACTGGAGACTTCCTTACCTCTTTTGTTACATCACCAACTGCTTTTGCGTTATTTAGGTTTGTGACGGGTTTATCGACAGACACCATCTATTATCTCATGTACATAATGGGTGAGTGACAAGATTTGAATATACGCCAGCTTTAAAACTTATTCATGCTATCTATTAAAATTTTTCAGTTTTTGAGTATTTGAGTCCAAAAAAACGAACATTTGGACTCAATATGATAACCGGATTTTTCTACTGCTTTGGTTTATTTATGTCACCATGGTATGCCATTTGCGTTGGCTCCTGGCGTTATTATCTCTATATTGCCTCTTTACCAGCGCTGATTGTGCTCATTTACCCGATCTTCATTTGTGAGAGCGCTCAGTGGTTAATTGCAACAAAACGGTACGATCGCGCCATCAATTGTTTGAAACGTGTTGCGAAATTCAATCGACGAGTTGTGGACGAAGATGTTTTCGTACAATTCCGAGCGTATTATGAACACAAACTGGCCGAAGAAGCAAAACTCAACACGAACAAAGACACCTTTTGGGGCATGTTTCGTACGCCAAGATTACGCAAATTTACGATTATACTGCTGCTGAAATCGTGAGTGGAGTTTGTTTAATCCAAATATTAAAATTTAATGAGAACTACAGAGATTATCTTCCTGCAACAGCATGATCGTCACACTCTCTTATGACGTGGTCAGTCGTAATATGGAAGGACTAGGTACCTCGCCCTTCATGCTCTTCTCTTTCTCCTCAATAACTTATATACCAGCTGGACTTGCTATTGTTTTATTACAAAATCGCATTGGTCGCAAGGGTATGGCATTCACTTCTCTTTTCTTCAGCTCAATTATTGTTGCTACCACTGGTTTCCTGATTGCTTTTCTCGATCGTGATCAGAATGCTCTAGTTTTGGCAGCAATGGTGGCTTTGGGCCGTTTTGCTGTGATTGTGAGTTATGATGCAGAAATGCAATATGCTTCCGAATTCATACCGACAACAGTAAGGGGGCGTGGCGTCGCTAATGTTCATGTGATTGGTTTGGGGTTTGCCGGACTCAATTCGTATGTTATATATTTGGCGCGCTATTTCAAACCATTGCCTTCGATTGTAATTGCTGTGGTAATGATGACGGGTGCTCTGCTCTGTTTGGCCTTACCCGAGACCTTAAATCAGTAAGTAGAGTAGTATATGTACCTATGTATATCATGTTCTGATTTTCTGATCTACCCCGTTTTTGTAGAAAACTACCCGCAACATTAAAGGACGGCGAAGAGTTCGCCCGCCATCAACGCTGGTACTATTTCCCATGCTTCGACAGAGAGCGAAGAAAGGCAAGAGCTAGTGAAATGGGGGATACTCAATGAGAAGTAGAGCTTAAATGTATGCTCGATATAAGTTTATGTATAGCATATTTAAGTTTAGATACATTTAATAAAAACCTGTCCATCGAACAATAATAAAAAAAGGTGTGAGTACCAAGTACTCGTGAAGTTTGATGTGTAAACATGTGTATTCTGCACATAAATTTTTTTTAAACTAGAGTTCGCCAAGTGAAAATGAATATCAAATGACTTATAAATTACTCATGGTTGAGTCATAAATGACTCATTGATGAATCATAAATGTCTCATAGATTAGTCAAAAATGACTCATAGATGATTCAAAAATTACTCATACATAGATGTATCAAAAATTACTAAAGGATGAGTAAAAAATTACTCAAAGATGAGTAAAAAATAGCTCATATGTAGATGAGTTAAAAATGACTCATAGATGAGTCAAAAATGACTCATAGATAATTCAAAAATTACTTAAGAATGAGTAAAAAATCACTCATAGATTAGTCATAAATGACTCATAGATTAGTAATAAATGACTCAAAGATGAGTCAAAAATGAATCATAGATGATTCAAAAATGACTCATGGATGAGTCAAAAATAACTCATAGATGAGTCAACAATGAGTCCTTTCCTTTCCTCCGCCTCCCTTTCCTTTCCTTTCCACTTCGACTAATAAACGGTAAAGACATTTTTTCCCCGCGTACTAAAGTTTTCGAGAATAATCCTGAAAACTCCATACGTGGCATATATATTTTCATATAATTTCAAGAGCTAATTTTACAATCGCGATATCTTAGAACTGGTTACTCTTAAAGAAAAAAATGCTAAGATCATATTTGTAGAGAATATCCAGGTCTGCAACTTGGTCCCATGTAATTTTGCCGAAAAACTTCCCGTTTTCTAGAAAAGTTCAAAAAACCTAAAATTTGTACCTTTGACTCCGAACAACTTTTGTGCTAGGGTCTTGAAACTTTCACCACAGTTCAGGTCGCGATGACAATGCAATATCATGAAAAAAATTCCGATAGGTGGCGCGTGGGTTGCTATATATTCAAAAATCGCATTTATTGTTTGACTGAAATTCGGAATATGTATTAGTAAGATTGATATGTATAAAAACATTTGGCACTTGTTATACAGTGAAAAGTGGATCTTATCAGGAAAGCTCAATCTCACCAAGTACTGTTTAATACCTATAAGAATTCACACTCACAAATGTTCAGGACAAGCTCTACGTGGTGAAGAATCTCTGTAGGCATAGCAGAACTTATTTTGCAGTTTTTAGTTCATTTTAAAAACATTTTAAATTAATAATATTTTTTTATTCTATTTTATATTCGATATCATAACCGAAAAATGGGAATTTGAAATCACTCTGTATGGCCAAATTTATAGTAGAACTTGCATGTACCTCGCTGGGTAAAAACAAAAGCTGTAGGTATTAAAACTTGGTTGTAGCCCCTAAAAATATACAATGATATGAGATTAGGGTCAGAATTGTTAACACCGACGAAAAGTTTAAGTTAAGCTTTATTTTGGTCGTTCCAGCTTTATTTGAAAGTTCCTCCAATGCACTATGGGCCAGGATAGGATCAAAAGTGGACAATATTAGAAATCTTATGAAAATGGCTCACAAATTGATCACGTGGGGTTTAGAGACTTATACCAGTATTCTGTCATGCAAGATAGGGAATGTCGCATCACCTAGTGAACAGCATCACACATCACCTGGAGTGCGAGATGTTTAATTATTGGGTGTGAAGATGTAACATCGCCTGTTTAGCATAATTCCACATCACATGTCACATCATTTGAATACAAATTAATCCTGGGTACCTGCCGCATATAAAAACTAAAAGCTTTCGCATCACCTGGTGAGCAGACTTTCACTGCACATCGAGTGATCAGGATGTCACATCGTTTGAATATATAAAAAATCTGAGTAACAATTAGGCACACATGCATTACTTGGTGAGAAGACTTTCATATCACCTTGTGTGCACGATGTGACATCACTGGGTGGGCAAAATGTCTCATAGTTTGCCAATTCATCTAGGCAAGTAAGTTGTGCAACGAAGAAGTCACCTGAAAACACTTTCCACCTGCACAGAAAAAAGTTAAGCTAATCCTAATTATGAGGTGGTCGTTTCGAGTCGGAGCTTTTCATACGTCGCTATAAAAAACACAACTTATGGCTGCGATATACCAATATGTTATCGTTATAACAAATTACTATACAAGTCTCAGAATGGCATGCATCTACTTCTACCGAAAAGACGAAAGTAAATTTATTTACATAGCCTAAACTTGACTGACGCGAAACGGTTGCTTAAATCTGTTGAAAATATAATCGCTAATGCTAACATTTGTGCATTCATAAAAATAATAATACTTAAGGGCTTATCTTACAACAAAAGCTTGCGACTGCCGTTTATTGCCAGAAAGCTACTTGTTGTAGTAAAAAGTGCAATTAGAAATTCTTTGTGCGAAAATAGAACTAAAATCCAGATAGATACAGAATCAAAATCGAAATAAAGTAGCTGATATTTTTTGTTTTAACATATTTTTATTACAAATGCTGAGGATGTTGCATAAAAAGGGGGTTGGGAAGGGAATGGTTTTTGAGTTATCGACCAAAATCCTAATGAAATAAGAGAAGTGAAAATAAGACAAGTGAGACAATTAGCCTTCGTTCGTGTTCCCACAAATGTTTACTCTCCAATAACTCACACATTCAAAATATAAAAGATCCTGCATTGCCTCTCAGCGTCTGTATTCTATCAATGTAAGTGTTTTTTTGTGGTATTTCGTTTTTGTGGGATATTTTTGCTCTCTTTAGGGATTTTTGTGCATTTGCGCAACATCTCTTTTTATCTTGTTCATTTGCTCAAAATTTCTCTCTAAAACATATACAAAAAAAAAACGAATAAGCTTATGCTGGGGTGTAAAAGTAGGTCGCCTCCCAGTTGGTGCACCCTGGGTAACGCTAAATGACCTACATAGCTTACACGGCTAGTTTCTTGTATTGCCGGTTCTACAAGAACGGTACCAGTACTTGTGCTGTACCAATCGTGCCGAAACGACCCGGGTCGTTTTCTTATATCGACCCGACCAAGAGCAATACACTCGGGTGACCCTGTCTGACATTTAGGCAGGACTACACCTCGCTACAACAACAACAACAATAAGCTTATGCTGCACACAACAAACAGACGTAAGCGCAAGAGATTGTGGAAGCAAGACAATTAAATCACAACCGTCCTTCACTTGCGTTTGCGTTCTGAGCAACTATGCTCTTGCACTAGGGATTGCTTCTATATGCCGCCAAATATAAAAAGTAAAGCTCCTTGAGCCCAGAATTGTTAAATTACTAACACATTTTTTTTTACAACTGCTCATCTCTTTACAAACCACCCTCTGGATAGAAAACCTAGGATGACCCGAAAATCTGACTTTAGATTCAGATTCAGCACACCCAAGGCTTCAGAAACCGTTGAGAAACCCGATGGGATTTTCAAAAACTTAAATTTTGTTGTACAGTGTAATTTGTTGATTATTTTTCTTCACTGTGGAAAAGTGCTCTGGCCATAGCTGTTTCTTTAATTTTAGCAAGCATAGGGTCTAATGGTCAAATAGTGAAAACTTCGCGCCCAGCTTAGCGGTCAGAGACCTAGCTAGTTCGTGACAACAAATCGTGGTAAATTTAGATGACGCCAAGAGAATAACGTACATTGTACAATCAGCTAATGACATGACAAATATACATACATATATCACAAGCAATGATTTCCGTGACAATGTTATTAGTTTTTCAAAAAAATTGACACGAGCAAAAGTTATTAAAAAAGTCTAAATTGAAGCACTATGTAAGATGAGTGGTTTAAATAAATTATTTATAATCGAGAGTTGTCAATATGGATTTCGAGGCTGTGCTGGAAAAATGCGGCAATTACGGGCGTTATCAATTCGTTTTGTTGGCGTTGTATAGCTGTACGAACATTTTGTCATCGCTGCATTATTTTTCTCAGACTATTATAAGCTTTACGCCAGATCATTGGTAAGTTAATGTGAAACAATTTGTATACTCACACAATAACATTCGTCCTTGATAATCCAAGAGACTAAACCCTCATCTTTCCAAAATATTTTTCTGTATTCTTCACGATGCTTAAACCATAGTCAACCTCTTCGCTGTTTTGGAAAAACTGATGAGAGTATTATATTGACACCACCACGCAACCGACTTTTGATTGCAGTCTCAACTTCGCAAAGCTAACAACTTCCCTGTCCCTATACAAAGCGCTTTGAGAATACTACACGCCCACGAGTTTTTTGTATTGCTTAACTGACTAATATGAATATATTCTCAAATCCGACAATATCACATAACGTTATGTGATATAATATCATAATACGCCTCTAATTAATCTCACAGCATTATAGTACATCATATCATGCGATAAAATTCCAAATGACTGAGTTTTGGTGGGAAGACCATAAATATTTCACTGTTCGGGGATAATACAGATCATTTCATAACGCATTACATTACACAACACCATACATTATACCACATCTTATTCAATCATTCAACACGCAAAATATAACTCTGTCATGTATATTCCATCATATCAAATACGACAACATGAAATAACCTGATGTGATATAAAACAGCATAGTATATCATATTATGTCTCATTGCTTTCGCCGACCAAGTAAAAAACACTCTAGAACTTGGAAAAAATTTGAAGGACTGGATAAAACAACATCGATAATGCCTCACAAAAAACGATCAATATTATCTACATATCTATCTGAACGTGCTAGTAATCATACTTTCAAATGACTGAAATTTCGTCAACAAACTCAAAAAACTTCGGGGATTTTCTTACGACCAATACAACAATAACAACCCCGTGATATCACATCATATAACATCATTGATATCTCACAACATTATATCATGCTATGTCAGCGTCAGCATCGCACAAAGTCATGTGACATAATATCATTTGACGCTTATCATTAATCTCACAACATCACAGTACATCATATAAGTACATCATGCGATGTCATATCATATCTTATTTTTTTCTGCAACTAAGTATAAACCACGTCAGGAAATATGAAAAAGTCGATATTTTTCGTGCAATGTAAGATGATGATATGCGACTGTAGATTTGTGGCATGCGCCCAAGCTCTCCAAGCCTATTGTCGAAGTGATCTTCAAAGCTGCATAAACTCTCTAAAACTGTAACACTGCGCACCCTAGAATGTCGGTGAAAATACAGCTGTTCAAGCTAGATTTAAATACTGCTTTCTCTGTGCTGGATATAAAGGCAAAAATAGTTTGTATTGCGAAGAACATTGATTCGGCATACTATCACCCTTTTCAGCCAACACTGTTGACATATGTATACAAATTTGAAAGTGCGAGAGACTACGTTTATATGGGAACTACTATTTACACATTATTACGTAGTATAATCTGTATATCGTCTTTGCCTATGCAAAACCACCTATCGAATAAGCGGTTATTGCACGCGATCAAAGTTATATTGCGCAGCTAATTCATTTAATATTTACTTTGGCTTAGGAAACAAAGTGCTATAACCATAAAGGGCAATGGCAATCTTTCATATTGTGTCAGGAAAGCCGAAAACCCCTAACTGCGACTTTATTTAAAATTGGCTAAAGAGCTTAAGATAAAATTTTTACATATGTAGGTAGATAACAGAATATAAAAATCAGAAACTTCATCAGATTATAGTCACGCCCATTTTTTTCAACGTGGAAATTTCACCACTGTGCTATGCTGATAACATGCAAACTGGGAGATCTATTGTTATTTTAAAGCGCATGTATTAATTAGAAAGTTTATAAAACTATTCAAATTTATGTATGTAGATTACTTGACAGAATCTTGAATGTGCAAAAGTACAAATTTTGATATATTAAGTTAAAAAATTCTATTTTGGAAAAATCAATATATTTTTCTATAATAAAACGGCATTTCGTTTATTGTATTTAACCTCATTTTTAATTATTTTTTAACTATTAGATTTCGTTTTACTTTTTTTCTTTATTTAATTTAATATAATTTTTTAAGGTTTCTTATTTCATTATAATTCTATTTACCATTACGTTTTTATTTTATATTATTTCTTTTTTCATTTATTTTTTTAATCTTATTATTTTATTATATTTTTTATTTCTTATATTTTTAATTTTTTTCTTAATTTTTTTATGTTTCTTTTTTTAATTTATTTTATTTGATTTAATATATTTC
>CAXKVI010000001.1:159352645-159374729 GCA_964058755.1 Campiglossa producta
CTCTTCGAACAATGCGTCACAAATCTGTATAAATATTATCCACAGATAAATACAGCAAAGACTAAAATGACAAGACTAATTTATAATTAGATATGTACCTATCGCTTGGTGAACTTTTTTTAAGCCACACATGTCTAAGTATGCCTTTATTTGCTCCCATGTGGTATTTGAGAATAAATAAATATATAATAAATATTAACAGCTGCAATTAAACAAATCTTAGTAAAAATGCCAACAGCAGCATTTAATAACGAAACCATTTCTAAATTAGTACAGTACTTGGAGAAAGGCCGCTGAAAGAAATGGAGCTGTTCGCACTGTAGAAAAAAGTTGTGTAAAACCAAAAGTTTGTGCAAAGGAATTTTACAAATTTTGTACAGTCACGCGTGATTAATTTCAGTTTATAATTTTGCTATCGAATAATTTGAAAAAATGGATTTCGATTCTGTGCTGGAGAAATGTGGCAACTTTGGACGTTATCAATTCGTTTTGTTGCTGTTGTATGGCTGTACAAATATTTTATCGTCGATGCATTATTTTGCACAAACCATTATCAGTTTTACACCCGATCATTGGTGAGTTTCTCAAAGCGAGTGTCATATGTGAAGTGTTTTGGCAGAGATCAGAATGTTACAGCTTGGGGCTGACGTGAATTTTACTAAGGTTCGGCAAAGGGACGAAAGATTTTCGAATTGAATTGCATAGTGTCTCAGTCTGCTCACTGCCGCTCTACAACAACAACATCTTGCTCTTTGTGACTCACAACAACAAACCAGATTCTTGGAATACCGTTCATTTCAGGCTGGCTGATCGCGCTTCGCTGTGATTGTATAACGGTACACACACGCGTTTATAGGTACATGCGCATATAGCTGCATATATATATATACATACATAGTTTCAGCGACTGCTTTTGGTCTTAGTTTATTAATAATTCGTTAGAGTATTTTTTGTGATTCCAGGAACGATGTTGTTTTAGAAAGTATGACGTTGTTGTCGTAACGATCAGTAGATTGAAAGCGAAGGCTATCCCTGATTTAAAGTCTTCTCGTAGATAATTACCAGTTTTTCATAATTCAGTCCTTCGTCAAATAATTCTTTCACACCTTGAGCCTTTCGGTCGACTCACCCTGCTCCGCTTCAATTTATCTTTATTTTAGTGGAAGATAAAAAGTGTAAAACCTGTAGATCATCTATCGAATATCACGTCACCACGCTTTGCTGTACCGGCGGGAATGGATGGAAATAACTTGTTAGGCTAGGTTATTTTGCAATCTTAAGCACCCATACCGTACCTGCGGAACTAGAATGAGCTTCAAGCGTTCCCTTTGAAACTGAGTCCAAATATCTACCGAATCCCCTCTCTCCAAGTTTCTCCTCACGTTATACTATTAACGTTCATCATAATGCGCAGAATGATGGACCAGCTAGGTTCGGTTAAGTTCAAAGAGACATGCCGAATTTTATAAATGTAATACCCAACACGGTCTCTTACCATTGCTATAGCCAATATCCTGATAACTGATAACAAGGAAGTTCGCAATTTTGGCTAACATATCTGCATCACTTTTCCTGCAGCAATTTGACTCTAACTTGAAACATTTTGTCAACCTCCTAAATTTTTTTGGGAACAGTATCGATCAGTATTTTTATCAGCCATCATCTCCTGAAGTTATTTTATACTAGCAGACCTGGCAGATGTTATCCCGCCCAAAAGTAGACCGACGCGAACCTCCTGATCTTCTGATTTCCGTCTCAAATTTTAGAGGATATCTTCAAAACCCAATGAGATACTTTAAGTACATAATTACATTGCTTATGACAGCACTCGTTAGTACCTTTCGTTTGATACCATATTGTATTTACACATTTTTGGTCACCCCCGGTCGATTACTCTGAAACCGGTAGAGTTATCGCAATAAGGGATATCTTAAATTTTAATTTGAGCTCCTACTTATACCACTGTGAAATTTTCATTGAATTCTATTCAGAAGTTTTCGAGTGATACGGGCACAAACATACAGAAAGACTTACATACAGACAAGAATTCTAAACACGGTTGATTTGGACTCTATTGGCTTAATAATGATTGACCCTATCAATTTGTTTGGAACATCTGCAGTGTAGACACATCGCCCTGCTACAATTTCATTATATGTAGAGATGAGCTGCCTGAGTCGAAACCCCGAGATAGTTTAGGGGATACGTTACTCAGAATACGTTATCCAGGAGTATGAATGTAGGAGCACCTATTTAGTCTACTGGTCTGCCATCCCAAACTCTTCAGGCTTAAATCACATGAAAGTTCAAATCGAAAATTCCACAGCAAAAGGCATAGCAAAACAAGTAGGTAAGCCCGGCTAATTTTAAGGAAAAATTTCCAAGTAGCACGCCATAATCTGTAGAAGTAGCTTAGCCTTAATCTCCCCGGTTTATTATTAAGATTTTTGAAAAAATAAGAAGAGCTTAATCTTAAAAGAAGCCTTAATCTCCGCGAAGATAGTCTTATAGGGCTGATACATTAGCGCAAATTCCGAATTAACTCCGCTTTGGGAGTTAACTTGAGCATAATCTTCCTTATAAACTCCCAAAAATGTAGAAGATTTGAGCAGATTTCAGACAACGACATTACGATTTGACCGCTACTGTCACCGATAAATTAACAAAAATAGCAAGGGCAACTACCAAAATAACACGATTTTACCGCTCCTGGACACTAGAGTCACCAAAAAAAAAAACAATCCTCAGTGACATCTAGTTTTAAACCGCAAGTAATACAAACAAAGCACTAGATGGCGCCGATTGTTAATCTTTAATTTTGTGTGTGTCAGGGTAAAATTTGGATCTGATTAAAGAAGCGTTATTGGAGATAATCTCCGTAGGTGTATCCATAGCATTATATTCGTTTAATTATTAAGACATACCGTATAAATTACTTTCTTTATCTAAATATTTTAGGTGCTATCATGAGAAATTAGCAAACGCCAGCATATCATATATACGAGGCATTTACGAGCAAGTGGACAATCCTCATTGCACTCTTCTCGATGATATAATCGCTGATCGTCCCGTGGTTGCGGATGTAGGCGTATGCACCGAATGGATATACGATTATGATCGTGATTATCGCAGCGTTACAACAGATGTAAGGATCCTAATATAAACAGCGGTTCGCCCAAAAGTATGCAACATTTTTTTCACTTTTTCTTCATACAAGAAAATTTTTGTTCGTACTGTATCTTCGAAGATGCTAAAGCTAATTCAGAAATAAAGTAGCATTTATTTGCGTTTAGCTTTCAAAATTGTATGGAAAAGGTGTTGCATTTTGGGCTAAATGCTAAAATGCAAAATGCAGGCTCAGCATGAACAGCACATAACGCTCTATTTCTTTTTAAGTTATTCAATTTAAGTTATTGTTTTATTTTTTCGCCTTTTTTATTAAATTTTACTTCTCTTTTATCTTATTTTATTTTATTTTATTTTATTTTATTTTATTTTATTTTTTTTTTTTTATTTTATTTTATTTTATTTTATTTTATTTTATTTTATTTTATTTTATTTTATTTTATTTTATTTTATTTTATTTTATTTTATTTTATTTTATTTTATTTTATTTTATTTTGTTTTATTTTATTTTATTTTATTTTATTTTATTTTATTTTATTTTATTTTATTTTATTTTATTTTATTTTATTTTATTTTATTTTATTTTATTTTATTTTATTCTATTTTATGTTTCATGATATTTTATTGAGTTTTTCGTTTTATTTTGCTTTATTATACTTTACCTTATATTTTTATTTTGTTCAATCTCATAAATTTGCTATCATTTTCAGCTAAAATGGGTATGTAACAATGCTTACAAAGCTGCAGTGGGACAGTCTCTCTTTTTTGTGGGCTCAATTGTCGGCACAATATTTTTTGGATTTCTTGCCGATAGAATCGGCCGTTTGCCAGCGTTGATTCTCACAACACTGACAGGCGCAACGGGTGATTTCTTGACATCCTTCGTTACTACACTACCTACTTTTGCATTCTTTAGATTTGTATCGGGATTATCAACAGATACGCTTTTCTATCTTATGTACATAATGGGTAAGTTACACAAACAAAAAAAAATAACTCTTCATCAAACAAAGACTGTTGATTGTTTAAACATTTCACTCTACAGTTTTCGAATATTTGGCTCCGGAGAGACGTACATTTGGTCTCAATATTATAACCGCATTTTTCTATTGCTTTGGTCTAATGTTGTCGCCTTGGTATGCTATTTGGGTTGGTTCATGGCGTTTTTATCTCTTCATTGCCTCTTTACCTGCGCTAATGGTACTCGCATATCCGATCTTCATATGTGAGAGCGCTCAATGGTTGATAGCGACAAAACGTTACGATCGTGCAGTGAATTGTATGAAACGTGTTGCCAAATTCAATAAGAGAAATGTAGACGAGGATGTTTTCGATCAATTCCGAATGTACTATGAAAAAAAGTTGGCTGATGATTCGAAAATTAAGGCAACTAAAGATACATTCTGGGGCATGTTTCGTACGCCACGATTACGTAAATTTACCACTATACTGCTGTTGAAATCGTAAGTTTACTATATATATCTACTCCTACTATATATTAAATCTTCTTTTTTTCTTAGCATGATTATTACCATCTCATTTGACGTGGTCAGCCGTAATATGGAAGGATTAGGCACCTCACCTTTCGTTCTCTTTTCATTGACATCATTAACGTATATACCAGCTGGACTTACTCTTATACTACTGCAAAATCGTATCGGACGCAAAGGTATGGCTTTTGGTTCACTCTTGGTCAGTGCAATCATTATAGCAAGCACTGGTTTTATGATTGCTTTACTGGAGCGTAATGAGGAGAATGCTATACTTTTGGCAATAATGGTTGCCCTAGGTCGTTATGGTGTAATTGTGGCCTATGATGCGGAAGCACAATATGGTGCCGAATTTATACCAACAACTGTGCGTGCTCAAGGTGTCGCTAATATTCATGTAATCGGTTATGGATTTGCAGCACTCAGTTCATATGTGATATATTTGGGACGGTATTTTAAACCGTTGCCTTCGATTGTAGTAGCAGTTGCATTGCTGATTGGTGCGTTCTTGTGCTTGGCTTTACCTGAAACATTAAATCAGTGAGTATATAATATTTAAAGATTTTGGTATTCCATGAAATGAAATATAACGTTTTAATATATTTTTCAGAAAACTGCCAGAAACGCTTAAAGATGGTGAAGGGTTTGCCCGAAGACAGCGATGGTATTATTTCCCATGCTTTAGTAAGCAGCGTGATCCCGAAACAGGCAAGGAGGACAAGGAAAGTGCGAATACTCAGTCATAGTTTATAAAAATTAAGTTAGTATAAGTTTTTATTTAATGTTATTAGGACCAGTATAGAAACTAGTAATAAAATAGGGGGTCGTAGGGTCGCTAGCTCATACCCATCATCGTTAAATTTCGGGGACGCCCCTGAAAATATACCGCCTATACCAAGTTTTTTTCAATTTCCTTTCCATCGGTGCATATTACATTCAAATCGGTCAAACGGTTCGCTCACAGGAGGTTCCTAAAGCTTTTCATGTGGCGTATATATATATTAGGTTGATATAAATAAAAAAAATTGTTTTTTTTTCGGTCTTACCCCCTAAAACTTTAGGCATTGATGAGAAAATAAGCCTTGCAAAAAATTAGAGCTCTAACTTAACCCTTAGGGATGGCTATTTTTTTCGCCTTTTCCCATACATTTTGTATGGGGAAAAATGGAATTTTTTTTTAAGTTAATTTTCTTTTAAATTTTGAAATTTTTTCCAAAATATTTTTACATACTCTTGAAGTTGAAGCTTTGAATCTTCCAAAATGGTAGGCCATGTGCGATTATCTAAATGTTACCCTGAGGCCACGTCGCACGTTTTCGTACGTTTTAATATGGAATTTTACATGAAATTTGGATTCTCTGGCCTGTGGTGAACATTCTGGTGTATTTCCCATGGCCGGTATGTATTTTTAAAGCCATTTTTTTGATAATAAAAAAATCGGAAATTAAGTTTGTCCTTTTATTAATTTTTTTAAAAGTCAATTCATTTAAAAGCAAAAAAATTAAAAAATATATACATATGTATGTAAATTCAAATGGAGATCAGTAGAAAAACAATAAACTTAAAACTAAAAATTCTTTTTCAGTAGAAAAACAATGAACTTAAAATTAAAAATTCTATTTCAGTAAAAAAAACAATAAACTTTATTCTCTTTATTTTTTATATTTTTTAGATTCATTATTATTCTGAAATTAAAAAAAAAATCATAAAATAAAACAAACAAACCAAATAATACTCAAAGCTACATCAAATTACTGTCGCACATTTTCGTGCGACGTAGCCCCACAACATGTTTTATGTTCTCCCAGGCCATGTCGCACGAAAATGTGCGACACAAATAAACCGTTATAACTGCAAAATTAGGGACCAAACTAAAGTCGCGAGTAGTCAAAACTTATTTTTAGGCACTAAGAAACAAAAAAGAACTAAAAAAAGTTGTTGGCCTCAGGTGACCAAAATTGTTAAATGACATTGCTACTGAACGATCAAATTTCTAAAAAGGCTTTGGCAGCCAACGTGTTAAATGCTACTTTATTTCTGCATTAGCTTTAGCATCTTCGAAGATACAGTACGAACAAAAATTTTCTTGTATGGAGAAAAAGTGAAAAAAACTGTTGCATACTTTTGGGCAAACCTAAATGCGCATTTTTAAAAAGCGTAAGCATGAACGCATCTTCGAAATTCTTTACGCGGCATAAGCTATAATTATTTCGCTCATTTCATATCTTTTGCATTACATACCAATGTAATTCGCAGATAGTTTATAGAATTTTCTGAATACATAGCTTATAGCTGATTCAACAAAGTGTGGTTTTAGCACTCACGCTAGCTTCCTATGCATACGCTTCGAAGGGGATCTACGCCCCTAATGACAACGATGCATATACATATGCTGCTAACTGTCTCATTAGGCCTAGTGCTCACCCTCATTAAATAACAATAAAGGTTAATAAAATGATTTTACAGTCCACTAAACTAAATAGAAAATTAAAATAATAAAATAAATAAAATTAAAAAGACTTTGGTTGAGGTGGGATTCAAACCGGCAACCCCGGCCAACTCCCTCAACCATATAATATAACAACAACAATAATAGTAAACTGCTCGCCGCCCACCATTTAACTCCAGCTTAGATAGAAATGAACGACCGAAATTGGATAATGCTGCTTTTAAAACTCAGCATGAACACTACATAAGTTGTGTAAAGCTACGTTTACAATGCACCAAATGCGCCACTTTTGACCAAGTTTTTTCGAGACCGTTCATCCGCAGATTGAATTTCATCACCAAATTAGGTCAAATTAAATTAAATGCATCTTATTTGGCAAACAAATTCATTCTGCGGACAAACATTCTCGAAATAACTTCGCCAAATGCGGCGCATTTGGTGGAGTGTAAATGTATCATAAGATATTCGAATTCAAAATATTCTACAAAAAAAAATTGTAAATTCCACATTTACACAGTTTTAAAGCAAAATTGAAATGCCCATGTCATCAGAAATCCAAACTAGCAAAGATAGACCTTAATATTAAGATCTCATACAGTATTTCTTTTCGGGAATAATAGAAACAATAAAATTATTATAAAAAAATTCTACATCCGTTAAGCTTTTGGTGCACAGATTTGCAGGGTGCGACGAGCCTGATCTCACAATCCATTTGCTCCCAGCTAATAAATAACTTCAAAACCTTAAGGTAAAAACTCGCGATGCCAATTTTGGTGGATTTATTTATTACAGGCCCTGCAGCGAAAGCAATTAATTAAAAACTAGTTGTTCCACCAGTGTTTTATCTTTTTTCATATAATCAAAACATACCAGTCATCTATTAGACATGATATACTAGAATTATGACACATTTACACTGCACCAAATGCGTCGCATTCGGCGAAGTTATTTTGAGAATGTTTGTCCGCAGAAAGAATTTGTTTGCCAAATTAGACGAATTTAATTTAATTTGACCTAATTTGGTGATCTACTTCAATCTGCGAATGAACGGTCTCGAAAAAACTTGGCCAAAATTGACGCATTTGGTGCAGTGTAAATGTAGCTTTACATTCACAGCAGTGTAAATGTAGCTTTACATTCAACAGTCCTCTACTGTTAATACCAAAAATGGTTGAATTGACGGAAATCTGGTCAAGTAAACAGATTTATGGGTTGATTTGATGAAAAATTCATTTAGTTTCACAAACGTTCGCTTCTCTTCATTCAACAGCCCCGTTCTGTTCCATGTTGCCAATAATTACAGTTGATATAATTGACAATATGTTAATTTGAACGATAACATCTGTTGTTTCAACTGTTGAATGTATATGTTGATCCAACAGACCAATACTCTTGATTATTAACAGAAATGCCAGTTGTGTTACGAACTAGTACTGTTGAATGAACAGATTTGATTATTTTTAAAAGATTTAACAGTTAATTCAACAGCGAAGGAACTGTCATTTGAAAAACAATAAACTTCTGCAGTGAGTCCAACAGATGAAGATACTGTCATTACTGTCATAGAACAAATCTGCAATTCGACGCCATCAAGCATAAGTACGCGATGACCTGACGGCTAACATCTCAGCAGTCAAAGCAGTGTGAGCTCGATTATCGGCGGAGGCAACAAAGCAACGTGGTAAAGTGTCATTTAGAACAAAGCTGTAATTAGACGCTGGCAAACATAGTAAGTAAGCGATGGCATAATGGTTAGACGGTGGACACCTGGGTTGAGCGTTCAAAAGCCCTTAGTTCGATTCTCGGTGAAGTCACAATATAAGAACTCTGAAAAAAACAAAAATTTGGTTTTATGTACACTCAACCCTCTAGAATATTTGGCTTTCGAAATATTTGCATTCAAATGGTTGACTGGGTAAGCAAAAAAATAATTCGAATCAAAATTTTAATGTGTCGCCTAAAAGTATGCAACAAATTACACTTAGTTGACAGTAGCGGCCGAATTGTTAGTTGCTTAATATTCTAACCATGGACCACAATTAACTGAGCCCCTTATAAAAAGGTCCTAAAATACCACTTATTTTTTGTGTGAAAAAACAAATAACTCAAAATAGCTGCTCTTGAAAGTTATTTAATTTTTGTTGACTGAGTTAGGTATTTTTTTATATCTCTCATTTTTTTTATGTTTCGTGCAACCACTTTGAATATTTTTAGTTATAAATTTGGGTAAAGGAAAATGCTAACCGATGAATGGGGTGTTAAAAAAAAGAGTGAGTTCACCACCTGCCAACAGTTATTAAAAAATCTTCACCTCAGCCCTAAAAAAATATAAACTAGCAAAAAATATTTCTTTTTTTATTTGGCCCAGTCTAGCAGGTATTTACGACAATTTGAAATTTGTACGCTCTTCAAAATAATATTTCTTTCTCTCACCTTAGCATGATCGTTACCAAATCATTGGATGTCGTCAGCCGTAACATGAAAGATTTAAGCATCTCACCTTTCGTTCTCTTTTTGTTAACATCATTGACTCATATACCAGCTGCATTTACGATAATTTTGCTACAAAATCGCATCGGACGCAAAGGTGTGGCCTTTAGTTCACTCTTGGTTAGCGCAATCCGTAAAGCAATCACTTGTTGTATGATTGCTTTTCTGGAACGTAATGAAGAGAACGGTCTAGTTTTTGCAATAATGGTTGCCTTGCGTCGTTACGGTGCAATTGTGAGTTATGATGCGGAAATATAATATGGTATTGAATTTATACCAACAACTGTACGTGCTCAGGGCGTGGCAAATATTAATGTACCTGAGACTTTAAATCAGTAAGTATTGGATATTTTAATATTTTTTTATTTTTTTTTTATTTTAGTATACACTCTAGAAAACTACCAGAAACACTAAAAGATGTTTAAGAGTTTGCACGAAATCAGCGTTGGTTTTTTTTCCCGTGCTTTAGTAAGCTGAGCAATCATGAGATAGACAAGGAGGATAAGGAAGAGCCATTATTCACTTAAAGCTTGTAATGTTAGTATAAGCTCTTATAAAATTTTTGAGATAAGAAGAAAAAAATGAGAAAGTATTAAAAATATGAAATACAATAGAATTTAAAGTGTTGTAAATATCTAAATTAAACAGAGTGAAAATATTACTGAAAAAGTTTTAGATCTTTTCTAATATTAATTTCAAATAGTTTCTGTAAGAAATCGACAAAATTCTCGATTTTGTTGTCGTCACACTCGACTCGATTCAAAATTCAAAATTAAAAAATATTGTCATTATACGGTTAATAATTTGAACCTAAATTTAAACTTTTTTGGACTACATATATGAATAAACCAAATTTGGATTCAAATTCAATCTAGACCAGTTTTCATGAAAATTGGCTAAATGAATCGGCTTTCAATTATAAACAAGAAATGTTTTAACAATTTTTTAAAGATAAAATAAATTTTTTGTCCGTTGGCGGGAATTCGCACCAAGACTCCCTGCATGATGCCCGTCTGCTCTACCACTGAGCTACATCGCACACATAAATGTTGTTGGCAAAATTCAATCTTGAATAAGCTTTCAAAAATAAATTTGAATTTTAGACCGAATAGTTTTAATTTCCAAACCAAAAAGTTTGAATTTTAAACCGAAAAGTTTTAAGAATAAAATAAAACTAAAAAAATGTGACAGCTGGCAGGATTCGAACGAAAACGCTCACTAGTCACAGCCGACTGCTCTACCGCTGAGCTATGACGCAAATGAAATTTTTGTGGGTAAAATTCAATTACATTCAAACAAACTAAAAATAAAAAATTTAGACTGCTTTTTCATTTAGATTTTTAATCGAAACCAAAAGAAATTGTAAACCTTTGTAGGTATTTGGACGGTTTGAAATATTGTACAAAAATGTTTGAAAAATTGATTAAACTGTATATGGGTTTAAAATTTAGGTTCATTTTTTAAGCCATGTACGTAAAAAGCAAGTGAGAAAACAAATCGGCAAAATTAAATTTCGCACAGAAAAAAAAAAAAATGAGTGCGACGTCAAAACGACTATTTCAGTTGAGACGATCGATCGAGAAGAGTTACAGAAACGGGGTACAGCTGTTTTGAAGAAACATTTGAAAATTATGAGACATTTTTCTTTCATAATGATTTCCAGGAAAGTTTTCAAACTGTGTGAAGTGGAGAATTATCGTTCTGCTGACGTTTTTCGAAGTAACCAACAATTAATTAACAAATTGTTGCGAAAGTTTACCAAGTTTACTTAAACTTGGTTCCATATAAATTTTGACAGTTCATTTATACATTAGGTAATTTTCGACGTTTACACGCTTTACACGGTCAAATGAATACCCTTACTATCATTTCAAAAATAACATCTCTAAGAATAGCATTTCCATTAAAACAAAGCCGGAAACATAATACAATCTTCTTCTTGTTTGCCGGGTCCAACGCCACCTATCGGCAAATAGCGCCAACCGACCGTTTAAACTAAACGGCGGTGTTGACGTCTTAAGCCACTACTGTAATATAACTGAGCTGTTACTAGAGGTGAGAATAACACACGGCGTATGAGTTACATTTGACTAAAAGAGTTTTTTTAATAGTCGATTGAATAAAATAAAAAACTCCAGATGATGTGAAATCCTAGCTGATTCTTTTTATACATGTCCGTCCGTCTTTCCGTCTGCCGTGTACACGATAATTTGAGTAAAAATTGAGATGTTTTGAGAATATGATATACAGGTTACTTTCTGACCAAGGTAGGTTGCAGTTGAAAATGTGCGAAATCGGATCATAGCCACGCGACCTTTTGAAAATCACATAAATTGACACAACACGGTAGCTGAAATGGCTAAAATGATATAATTGTATAGGTAGATCTCCCCCTGGTAATTCTGTTAAGATTTATTGATAAATTTTTTGAAGTGGGCATGGCTGCGTCCATTTCACGGTAGACATTTTTGAAAATTCGACTAGTCTTAACTTTTAAATTGATACGATGAAATTTTGCACAAAGCATACTAGCATCGATGGTAGTATACCTGATGAAATTGGATAAAATCTACCTCCAACCACGCCCACTTTCGATATCAACTTCTCATAACTCTTAAACTGATTACGGTAGAATCATGAAATTTGGCACAAGGTATACTAGCATTATAGGAAGTATACTTGATAAAATTGGGCGAAATCACTTCCCAACCACGCCCACTTTCGATATGGAAAATTTCGAAAATCACATAAATTGACCGTTCTAAAAACTGCCGCTGGCTATTTATTCCAATTATGCACATGTTAAATTAAGTCTTTTGAGTTAAATTCAATTTTTTTCCTTAAAAAAAAGGTTGGTCTGTCTCAGGTAGGCGATCCTTGACATTCTCTTCGTGTTGCAAATTTAAAAACTCGTTGTGAAACTGTCGAGGTATTGTGTTGTTTTCGCAAAGTTTTTTTAAATCTTTGTACTTCCTCGATAAAATTTTCAATTGATTCTTATATAGAGGAAGTGGTACATTTGTTATTACATATATTAGTGTTAAGAAACACCCTTCAAACAATTTGTAACACCCCCAAAAACTGGGTTTAAGGTCAAAAGCCGTTTTACTTTCAGTTTTTTCGTAAAAAAAAAAATTATTTAAAATCAAATTTTCAGCCGATTTCAAAATTCTAAACGGTTTTGGAGTCGGAACATCAGAATTCGTTTTAGAGGTATGCTTCCTTTGGCAAAGTATCCTACGATTTTGATTATGCTGCATAACTTGAAAACTTGAAGCCCCTTCTAAAAAACATAAAAATAGTATAACTAAGTAGTGATTGCCTCTCGAATATATATACCCAAAAAATATATCATTCATTGTCAATTAGTGCCAAAAAATTACGTTCAAATCAAAAAACGGAAAAACTTTTCAAAAAATTCCACTACTCGCGTGAAAAACATGTCATACTCTATTCAAATGGACAAAACGCTATATATATTTCGAAAGTGTCAACATTTCTCTATCTTAAACCGGTGAGAATTTTGAAAATGTTTGAAAATTGGTTTTTTCATGAATTTTTTTACGAAAAAACAGTTTTTGACCTTAAAACCAGATCTTGGGGGTATTACAAATTTTTTGAAGGATGTTTTGTGTATAATTCGACCAGATGAACAATATTTACTAGGTCACTTTAAAAGTGTATTTTTTTATAGCACTGTGTTATTTGTTTTATCTATCCTAAAGATGTAAACAAACGAACACATGGCACATACGGCAAAATTACTTTTGCTCTAAATTCGTAACGGTACTTTATGTGGTGATAAAACTTTGAGAGATGATGCGTGTGATAATAAACTATCGATTTGCATAAAAAAGTGGAATTCGAAAATCATGGCTCATACGTCTTTTTTGCACATACGACTCGATATTAACAAGTACCCATATTAATGTTTTTTCACGGTTTACATATGCTTTCATTTAGGTTCCATTTTCTAATAAAAAAGTAGAGTTGCATAGCATTAAAATTTGTAGTGAGTGTGTGTTTTACAATATAGCATACTTAAATATGTGAAAAAGTCATTTTCGAAAAATGTGTCAATTAGGGCCTTTGTGAATTAACGATATTATTATTATATTGGAGAAATTCCATCATGGCCGCAGAAAAAAAGTTATTAAAATTCAGCCCTATTAAAATTGTAGTAAAATTGATTGTGTTCGTGTTTTCATTTGGAAACCGAAACCGGAACGAAAATATAACCGAAACCGAAATAAATGTTGAAGAACGAAACCGTAACCAGAACGTTATTCTAATCGGGTTCATACCTTGAATAAAAGTTCTTTTACCATTTGTTTGTCACAATATTCCTCTTTTTATTGATTGGGTTCATCTGGTGTTTTCAAATTATGCCTACTGCAACGCATACGGAAATTTTGCAGACCATTCCGAAGTTAAATGTGAAAATTTCAATGACGTACGTATGTATGTGTTTATATTAAGACAACTGTAATATATCTTTTTTTTTTTGATTAACAAATTTAATTTATTTTATTTAAACAAGCTGCTGTTCACGTAGTAACTTAACAAATAAACAATATTTTTTCAGAGTTAAGGGGTAGATTTATTGCAATTTATAATACTTAAATAAATACATATACACTGTACTTTCACTAGCATGCAATGAAATCGATTCTTTTTTTTTTTAATATATAAACATCTCGTGTCACGGTGTCCCTAAGCTTAAATCTTCTCAACGGCTTGGTCGAATTTCATGAAATTTTGTATGTATATTTGGGGGAAATAAGAAAAAGTTTTAAACTATATTTCATATCCCTAGGTGATAGGGGTCTTGAAACCCAATGTGGACCAGCTGTGACCATACACTGAAATAAAAAGGTTCACAGTGCACATTGAAAGTAACATATCAAAACCACTTTCAAAGCGATTATGGTAATACTGTAAATATACAGTATTTACTGTAAAATTGGCAGTAAAAACATGTGATTTTTGAAAAATATCAATTAATGATATGAGTACACTTTCAAATTTACAGTAATTCATGTCAATATGATAGTATATTCGAAGAATATCAAAATTGATATTACCCACTGTTGGACGAAAAATGACAGGGTTTACTGTTAATTTGACGGCCGTTTCTTGTAGATTTTTTTTTCAGTGTAGAAATTGTTTGGACAATATGAGTACCAAATGAAAGGTGTTGATGGGGGCTTTAAAAAGGTGTGGTTTTTAGTTCCATATGCGAACCCGGTTCCGAGATATTGACCTAAATGTGGGAGGGGTTCTAAGTCCAATGTACAAACTAGAGGTATACGCCGTCAAATTTGTCGGCGGCGGCGGCGTAAGGCCCATTTTATAGCGGCGGCGGCGGCTACGCCGGCGCGGCGCGCCGCCGGCGTGCGCCGGCGTGGTGGTATAAAAAAATTGCATGTTGAATTTAAAAACTCCATATATTTCAATTGTAGGGATTTTTATTGAACTGACAAAAAATTTTGGGTACATTTTTTATGTAATGTAAATGAACGTAACTTTAAATGTTTCACATTTTATAATATAATATAGAAGAATACTAAAAACATAACGCATAGCAGTCTTTTAATCAAATTCTTACACTGAAATAACTATGTTACATATTGAGTCTAGGACTAAAATTATGTACATTAACCGAAGGCTTTGTTATGATCACTACAATATGCATGTGTGATTTAAAATATATGTTTATAGTGTAATATTATATCAATTCAGTCTTTGTATACATTGTTAACATAAAAGTAAAGCTATTGTAATGCTTACATTGATAGAAATTTACTTATTTAGTTAAAAAAAAAAAATTTGTACCATTTCACTTCTTTGTACAGTTGTTGTTGTGTATATCTTATGTTTATAAAGTTGTATGTGTCTCTTTTCATAGCGAAAAATAATCATTTTAAATATTCTGCACAAGACTCGTAGTTGTCATGGGTAAAAATTGTTTTTTTAATGTTGTGAGGGCTTAGCTGTGACCGCTTATTTGTGACTGCCAGACCATCTATAGAAAAAACTCGCTCACTCGGCGTACTTGTTGCAGGATGCATACAACTTTTTTTGCTAGCTTGGATAGCAAGGGCATTGCAGCCGCCTTTTCCCTCCAAAACTCTAAAACATTCTGATTGGAGGACAGACTTAGCAGCAAATGACATTCTGCTTCTAAATTAGAGTTTTTCAAACTCGAAGAATACCGCTTGGCAAGTTTCAATATTTTAGAAGAAGGTGAAGTTTCTTCAGAATCGTTTACACTATTTCCGTTTTTTGATGAATCACCAACAAGTCTTTTATACATCTCTATCAAAAACTGTACTTCTGTCTTACATTTGCTTTTGCAGTATTCTGTAACACAATCTAATGTGTTAAAACGCGGATCCAGCAGCGTTGCGTATACTAAAATATCAGTTATTGGAAATCTATAGTCAAGTTTACTCTTCATATTTTTTTTTATTTGTTGCAATAAATGATCGTGACAAAAGCTGAAATTATTCTGATTTAAATCAGTGTCATCGTTTTCAGATAATATTGATAATATCTCAGTTCGAATGATTAACGCAAGAGAAATCGAAGGGTATGAGTCCCCAGAAAGAATATTGACAGCATCTTTGAATTTTTGCAAAAAGTCTCTTAATTTATACAATAGTAGTACTTCCGTTTCGAGTAAAATTAAGTCAGTTTTATTACAGTTTAAAAGAAGTTTATTAATGGCAGCCCTTTGAGATCCAAGACTATCAAGTAATGATAAGACACTGTGCCATCTTGTAGATATCGAATTTTTAAGGGTGGTGTTTCTCTTATCCACCAAACTGCCATGCAAGTCATTGGTATTATTTATGTTTCTATATACTTCCAAGGACACATCATCAAGGGGACCGAACCCTTCGTCGTAGTCGACCCATGAAGCGTCTTATGAAGCCAGGAGTTCTTCCAAGTTATCAATTTTTGACAAAATCTCTTTTTGTATGGCATCGGCCTGTAACTTCAGAGTATGTGTTTTGAAACGTAGGGCTCGCGCGATTTTTTTACACTTTAAAATTAGACGATTTATTTCTGGAACGGAATCATACCCATCTACCGTAAGCAAATTGTGAAGCCCATGCCCAATACAGAAGTGGTTGTTAAGGCTGCCCAAATCGATGGCTTCCTTCA
The DNA here is from genome assembly GCA_964058755.1 of Campiglossa producta. NCBI lineage: Eukaryota > Metazoa > Arthropoda > Insecta > Diptera > Tephritidae > Campiglossa > Campiglossa producta. Next base: position 159,369,371 of record CAXKVI010000001.1, read on the forward strand.
TATTACTGCCTTGGTCAGTGACAACGAAATTCGAACCAAGCTTTACGTTAAAGTATTCAGTTACTTCCTCAATCTCCTGCAATATGTTGTTTCCTGTATGGGACTTTGAGACATATTTTGTTTCTAGTGTGAGACTCGACATAGCGAAGTTTGTTGAAAGGTAATGAAAAGTAAAAGTTATATAATTACGCCTACAGTAGTTATCCGTCCATAGATCGAAAGTTAAAGCAAAATGTTCCATCCCAGACATTTTTCCTTTAACGACTTTTAAAACGCTTTCATAAACATCATCTAATGCTGTTGTTGCAATTGTTTTATAATGTGGTATATCATTATCGTTTACTACTACATGGTATTTTTTTAAAAAGTCTTTTATTCCATTGTGTGCAATTGTATGGAACGGTAATAAATCACGTGCCATCCATAAGGCTAAGTCCCTTCCCAACATCCATTTAGAATCAGTTGAACTTTTTTTTGGACATTTTTGAAAAAATTTGTCAGTGTAGATGAAGAAGTATTTTCTGCATCAAAGTGACGTATATTGTGCTCGTTTTTTAAATGACGTGTTAAATTCCCTGTTGAGACGTTCTTGCTGTGTGAAATACAGCTGCTAGATCCATCATCTTTTGCACTTTGGTATTTGTTTCTTTCAGGGGTCAACTGCTAATAAATTAGCTAAAATTATGGGGGAGGACTCTAAAGACGGGGTTTGGCCTCAGGATCACGAATCCGGAAGCGCTTTTTAGGGACGGCCTAAATAAATTACAATCACATGAAAACTTACAACTTTGATCGCAAATATGTAACTCAAAATAATAAAAAAAGCGCTTCCGGATTCGTGATCCTGAGGCCAAATCCCGTCTTTTAAGCCCTCCCGCACAATTTTAGCTAATTTATTAGCAGTTGACCCCTAAAGGAAACAAATACCTGCACTTTTAACACATTTAGGGCACGGCCATTAGTGCGTTGTAAATTAAAAAAAAAATTGTAACTTTAGAAAATTATCACAAAAAAAAATGTTAAACGCGCCGGCGCGCGCCGCCGCCGCCGCCGCGCCGCTAAAAAGGCTATTCGGCGGCGGCGCGTCGAAAATGACTTTTGTCGGCGGCGGCGGCGGCGTTTGTCGGCGGCGTATATCTCTAGTACAAACCCTTGTGGGTCGAGAAAGTGTTGATGAGAGTTTTAAAACGGAGAAGTTCCCTGTCCCATACCAGTGGCGTAGATAGGAGGATTGATCCCCCGAATCCCCTCCCTATCTACGCCACTGTCCCATGCATGCGTTGCCGTTTTGTGGGTAATTCCACGTTTTGTAGTAAATCTTTAACGCTTGTGGATAATTTTCGGGGAACGCTATATTGTGAGGAATTTGTGGGGAAGAGTCTTAAATAATACTATTTAGTATTAAAAATCAAATTTAATTCCAAAAAAGTTTTATTTCAATAGCGCCTGGCATTAAAAGTAAACTTTCATTTTTTACTGTGTAAATTCGTAACATCCCTAATGCGTATATTTACCTGACAAACATGCAAATAAAATCACAAAAAACCTTCTATACAATATAAAAAACAAAAAAAATATAGAGTTCTTAAATAACAAAAGATGTTTACCGCTAAATACAGATAAATATAATAACTGCAGGTGTATATTTTCTTCGAAAAAATGAGTGCATATAGTGCGTTTCATAGCCAAAGCTCTCTCGAAATTTATTTGTATCCCTATCCTATCCCTATCCCTATCCCTATCCCTATCCCTATCCCTATCCCTATCCCTATCCCTATCCCTATCCCTATCCCTATCCCTATCCCTATCCCTATCCCTATCCCTATCCCTATCCCTATCCCTATCCTATCCCTATCCCTATCCCTATCCCTATCCCTATCCCTATCCCTATCCCTATCCCTATCCCTATCCCTATCCCTATCCTATCCCTATCCCTATCCCTATCCCTATCCCTATCCCTATCCCTATCCCTATCCCTATCCCTATCCCTATCCCTATCCCTATCCCTATCCCTATCCCTATCCCTATCCCTATCCCTTACCCTATCCCTATCCCTATCCCTATCCCTATCCCTATCCCTATCCCTATCCCTATCCCTATCCCTATCCCTATCCCTATCCCTATCCCTATCCCTATCCCTATCCCTATCCCTATCCCTATCCCTATCCTATCCCTATCCCTATCCTATCCCTATCCCTATCCCTATCCCTATCCCTATCCCTATCCCTATCCCTATCCTATCCCTATCCCTATCCCTATCCCTATCCCTATCCCTATCCCTATCCCTATCCCTATCCTATCCTATCCCTATCCTATCCCTATCCCTATCCCTATCCCTATCCCTATCCCTATCCCTATCCCTATCCCTATCCCTATCCCTATCCCTATCCCTATCCCTATCCCTATCCCTATCCCTATCCCTATCCCTATCCCTATCCCTATCCCTATCCTATCCCTATCCCTATCCCTATCCCTATCCCTATCCCTATCCCTGTCCCTATCCCTATCCCTATCCCTATCCCTATCCCTATCCCTATCCCTATCCCTATCCCTATCCCTATCCCTATCCCTATCCCTATCCCTATCCCTATCCCTATCCCTATCCCTATCCCTATCCCTATCCCTATCCCTATCCCTATCCCTATCCCTATCCCTATCCCTATCCCTATCCCTATCCCTATCCCTATCCTAGCCCTATCCCTATCCCCTATCCCTATCCCTATCCCTATCCTATCCCGATCCCTATCCCCTATCCCTATCCCTATCCCTATCCCTATCCCTATCCCTATCCCTATCCCTATCCCTACCCTATCCCTATCCCTATCCTCCCTATCCCTATCCCTATCCCTATCCCTATCCCTATCCCTATCCCTATCCCTATCCCTATCCTATCCCTATCCCTATCCCTATCCCTATCCCTATCCCTATCCCTATCCCTATCCCTATCCCTATCCCTATCCCTATCCCTATCCTATCCTATCCCTATCCCTATCCCTATCCCTATCCCTATCCCTATCCCTATCCCTATCCCTATCCCTATCCCTATCCCTATCCCTATCCCTATCCCTATCCCTAACCCTCCATCCCTATCCCTATCCTATCCCTATCCTATCCCTAGCCCTATCCCTATCCCTATCCCTATCCCTATCCCTATCCTATCCCTATCCCTATCCTACCCTATCCCTATCCCTATCCCTATCCCTATCCTATCCCTATCCCTATCCCTATCCCTATCCCTATCCCTATCCCTATCCCTATCCTATCCCTATCCCTATCCCTATCCCTATCCCTATCCCTATCCTATCCCTATCCCTATCCCTATCCCTATCCCTATCCCTATCCCTATCCCTATCCCTATCCCTATCCTATCCCTATCCCTATCCCTATCCCTATCCCTATCCCTATCCCTATCCCTATCCTATCCCTATCCCTATCCCTATCCCTCTCCCTCTCCCTATCCCTATCCCTATCCCTATCCCTATCCCTATCCCTATCCCTATCCTATCCCTATCCCTATCCTATCCCTATCCCTATCCCTATCCCTATCCCTATCCTATCCCTATCCCTATCCCTATCCCTATCCCTATCCCTATCCCTATCCCTATCCCTATCCTATCCCTATCCCTATCCCTATCCCTATCCCTATCCCTATCCCCTATCCTATCCCTATCCCTATCCCTATCCCTATCCCTATCCCTATCCCTATCCTATCCCTATCCCTATCCCTATCCCTATCCCTATCCCTATCCCTATCCCTATCCCTATCCCTATCCCTATCCCTATCCCTATCCCTATCCCTATCCCTATCCCTATCCCTATCCTATCCCTATCCCTATCCTATCCCTATCCCTATCCCTATCCCTATCCCTATCCTATCCCTATCCCTATCCCTATCCCTATCCCTATCCCTATCCCTATCCCTATCCCTATCCCTATCCCTATCCCTATCCCTATCCCTATCCCTATCCTATCCCTGTCCCTATCCCTATCCCTATCCCTATCCCTATCCCTATCCTATCCCTATCCCTATCCCTATCCCTATCCCTATCCCTATCCCTATCCCTATCCCTATCCCTATCCCTATCCCTATCCCTATCCCTATCCCTATCCCTATCCCTATCCCTATCCCTATCCCTATCCCTATCCCTATCCTATCCCTATCCCTATCCCTATCCCTATCCCTATCCCTATCCCTATCCCTATCCCTATCCCTATCCTAAGCCTAGCCTTCCCTATCCCTATCCCTATCCCTATCCCTATCCCTATATCCCTATCCCTATCCCTATCCCTATCATTCTCCCTTCCACCCCTTTCTTAAAGTGTTAAAGATTAACCTCATTAAACTCCTTACGCATTTTCAATATTCAAAAATAAACACCTCCAGAGATAAGCAGTTCGAAAAATCCTATTTGTATTGGCGGTACTACGCCCTCCCATCACTTTTTTCTATCGATTTGGGTTTCCTGGTCGTTGTGGGATTGTTTTCAGGAACATTTCGGACCTTTTTGTGAGATATTTTCTTTATGGTTTTCGTTATAACTTGGATTCCTCGCGATATGAACGTGAACGTGAGTTGGGGTATCAAAACTGTCGAAAATGATCCTTAAATTCCCGAAATGGCCACTCCAAAAACAGTTCCGAAACGCCCCGAAAAAAGTCATGAAAATAATCTACAAAAATTTACGAAACGATACAGGAAATAGTTCGCTGGCTTCGTGAGCAAATGTCTTAATGTCCATTTTTATTTTTGAAAAATGAGATTTTAATGCAAAACGATGTATTTATGACTGTACTATCGTTTTGCATTAAAATCTAATTCTGCAAAAAAAAAAATGAACTTAAGACATTTGCTCAAGAAGCCAGCGAGTTGGAAAATGATCCGAGATGTTCCAAAATTCGTTCGTGATTGTTTTCTGCATCATTTCAAAAACTTTTGAAGAAATTTCCGAGGTTAACTTTGGAATGGTTTTCAGGGTATTATGGGCCTTTGGAAGATGATCCCGAGCGTCCCAAAATGATAGTAAAATATTACCGAGAAAGTTCGAAATTATGGCAAAAACAGTACCGAAATAACTCTCAAAAAATTATTTCGAAAATAGTTTCATAAAATCTCAAAACTATTCTGAAAATGCTCCGAAATAATCCCACAAAATATCCGAAAATCCCACAACTACCCCGAAATCAATACCGCAAATACCCAAAAAATTAGCGCATCCGAAGAAAGTTCCCGAAATTAGCTCGAAATTATAACGCCTTAAAATCGCACACAGTGCAGCGCCCATTTGTAGCATTTTCTTTTTGCTGAGGGAGGCATATTTTCCACTTTTTTGCTACCTCCACAACACCGCTTCAATTGCCC
>CAXKVI010000001.1:159377429-159440236 GCA_964058755.1 Campiglossa producta
TATTTTATTTTATTTTATTTTATTTTATTTTATTTTATTTTATTTTATTTTATTTTATTTTATTTTATTTTATTTTATTTTATTTTATTTTATTTTTTTATTTTATTTTTTTATTTTATTTTATTTTTTTATTTTATTTTATTTTATTTTATTTTTTTTTTTTTTATTTTATTTTATTTTATTTTATTTTATTTTATTTTATTTTATTTTATTTTATTTTATTTTATTTTATTTTATTTTATTTTATTTTATTTTTATTTTATTTTATTTTATTTTATTTTATTTTATTTTATTTTATTTTATTTTATTTTATTTTATTTTATTTTATTTTATTTTATTTTATTTTATTTTATTTTATTTTGTTTTAATTTATTTTATTTATTTTATTTTTTTATTTTATTTTTTTATTTTATTTTATTTTTTTATTTTATTTTATTTTATTTTATTTTTTTTTTTTTTATTTTATTTATTTTATTTTATTTTATTTTATTTTATTTTATTTTATTTTATTTTATTTTATTTTATTTTATTTTATTTTATTTTATTTTATTTTATTTTATTTTATTTTATTTTATTTTATTTTATTTTATTTTATTTTATTTTATTTTATTTTATTTTATTTTATTTTATTTTATTTTATTTTATTTTATTTTATTTTATTTTATTTTTTATTTCATTTTTTCTTATATTATTACTTTTATTTTTGTTTATTTTCTTTTTATTTCAGTTTATTTAATTTAATTTTATTAAAGTTTATTTTATTTTATATTTTTTTGTTTTTTACTTTATTTTATATTTATTTTATTATTCTTTTTTTATTTTTGCTTATTTTTTTTTGTTATTAATTTTTTATATTATATTATTTTATTTTACTTCATTTGATTTTATTTAATTTAATTCAATTTTATTTTATTATTTTATTCTCTTATTTTATTTTATTTTACTAAAATTTATTTTATTCTATTTAATTTTACTACTTTACTTCATTTTATTTTAAGCTATTGCATAGATTTTATCGCAGGCCTTGGCGGTCGGAGTGAAATGAAAAAAATGTTAATGTTAAAAAAGTTCGTAAAGGACTTTTTTCAATGTTAAAAGGTTCGGCGTTAGCAACATAACTTGACAAAAATAAATATAAGCGTTGCCTACATTTAGGCGTATGACGTTGTACTGATGTTAGCAGCAGGCCGATTACATAAAATTGGGGCTGTACACTACATAAAATAGGTTGTTGACTGTTAAGGCTGTACTGCTCTAAAGTCATAAATATGCTCATTGAGTTTTCATAAATATTATAATTGCATAAGTTGAAAAAAAGTGATATGCAATAGCTTTACCGCGGCAGTCCCCGAGTGCCACACGCCCTTTTTATTTTTTTTATTACAAGTATATTTTATTTCAATTCAAAATTTTATTTTGTGTGTGTGATTCTTTGTTGAAAATGTCTCGTTTTTGATTACCAGTTTCTACAGCGATAACTCTCTTACTTCTAGTTACTAACGTCATTGTTATTGTTTATATAAAAATGCCGGCATGCCTGAACTTCTTTCTCTTCAAAGTAAATGACAATTGATATTACCTTCAAATCTAAGGTATAAAAGGCGGTATATTTCAGATTTTAAGTTAGCTCTTGAGATGTAGTCGCATTAACACTAAGCATAACCAAATCACTAATGAGAAGGAATTGAAAAGGATAGCAAAAAAAGAGAAATAAAATATCAAATAAAATAAACATACACACTTAAGAAAAATACCAACAACAAAAACACAATAAAACTAAAAATGGGACGAAGGCCAATGGATTTTGATGCCGTTTTGGAAAAATGTGGAAATTTTGGGCGTTTTCAATTCCTTGTCATGTTATGTTTTGCTGGTATAAATTTATTATCGTCAATGCATTATTTTACGCAGACAATAATTAGCTTCACACCGGATCATTGGTAAGTCGGAACTAAACAAGTTTTTAAAAAAAAGTTTAAAACTTCTCCATTGAATATTTTTCTTATCTGAATTTTTATTTGTTTTTGTATTTAGGTGTCACCATGAAAAACTGTCCAATGCCACATTTGATGAAATTCGCGCTATCTACGCCCAAATTGAAAGTCCTCATTGTACTCTGCTCGACGATATAGTCGATGGTAAACCAATTGTTGCTGAAGTCGGTCGGTGTCGTCAATGGATCTATGAATATGAAAGTGGATACAAGAGCGTTACGTCCGATGTAAGTATTCGAAAATAAAACCATTTTCTCAAAACTTATCAGTCCTATCAAGAGGTTACCTTTATAAAAATTTGATGTGACTTTTCGTCATTAATTCAAGTGGGGCAAATATGAGCAAACATTTGGTCCTGGAATCGATAGAAGGTATTCCAAACATTCATTTTATCATAGTTAGAAGGTGTAGCACGCTGTAGCACACAAATGTTTTGTACATCCATAGTTGCAAAGGTAGCATTTATGAGATATAATTTTTGCTGGCTTATATCTATTTCTTTCAATATATGGTCAATTTTGTCAGTCAGTTTTATTTGAATTACATTTTTAAGAGTTTCAAGCAGAATACAGTGGTGGTAAAAAAGTTGGCTCAAAATATTTGTATACTTATGGCAGTACTTTGTAAGGTTTCACTTGCCGTGAATGAATGAATGAATGAATTTTCGAATACGCATAAATGAAGAGTGATACAATTAAGCAACCTTATTTTATTTTTGTGCTTACTTCTGTCAACAACCTCCATTACAACAAAGCAACCAATCGCCTTTGATTGACCTTATGAAACTTTAAAATGCAATAACCGCTCTTTCTTTCCAGTTCAATTGGGTTTGTGAACGTGCTTTGGACTCTGCAATTGGTCAATCGTTCTTCTTTGTTGGTTCAATGATGGGCACAATATTTTTCGGTTATTTGGCCGACAAAATAGGACGTTTACCTGCGCTGCTCTGCACAACACTCACCGGAGCTTTGGGTGATTTTTTCACCAGCTTTGTCACAAACTTACCAATGTATGCACTTTTTCGCTTCATGTCAGGCCTATCCACGGATACACTCTACTATCTTATGTACATAATGGGTGAGTACGATTTGACTCACTACCAAATATAAGATACTTATCCAAAATTGTTTACAAATCTCTTACAACAGTCTTCGAATATTTGAGTCCAGAAAAGCGCACACTTGGCCTCAATATCGTCCTTGGCATATTCTACACTACCGGTTTGGCTGTCTCACCCTGGCTTGCATTGTGGTCTAATTCATGGCGTAACTATTTGTATATTGCTTCGGTCCCTGCACTAATTGTACTCTTCTATCCGCTGCTGATTTGTGAAAGTGCGCAATGGTTGCTGGCAACACATCGTTATGAGCGCGCTATCAAATGTCTGAAATATGTTGCTAAAGTGAATAAACGCGTGGTCGAGGAAGAGGTCTTTGAGGAGTTCAAACAATATTATGAATTTAAAGCTCTTGAGGAGCGTAAATTGAAAACAAGCAAGGATAGTTTCTGGGGCATGTTCAGTACGCCGCGCTTGCGCAAATTCACCATCATTATACTTATCAAGGCGTAAGTGAAATATAGCGCTCTTTAGAAAATATATCTATCTCTCTCTCTCTTCCTCCCTCTCATTTCTAGCATGTTCCTCGCGCTCGCCGTAGACGTGGTCGGCAAAAATATGGAAGGCATGGGCACCTCGCCATTTTTACTGTTCTCCGCCACTTCGGTTGCTTACATACTTGCTGGTATTACGCTTATTGGTATACAAAACTTTATCGGTCGTAAGGGTATGTCCTTTGTTGCTCTCGTATTAAGCGCCGTTATTATTGCCGCTACCGGCATTTTGATTGCAAATATCGATACCGAACAAAATGCCTTATTATTCGCTATAATGGTTGGCCTGGGTCGTTATGGTGTTGCTCTGAGTTATGAAGCCGAGACTCAATATTGTTCGGAATTTTTACCCACCACTGTACGTGGGCGTGGTATTGCAAATATTCACGTTGCTGGCTTTGGTTTTACCAGCTTGAGCTCTTATGTGATATATCTGGGAACACTCTATAAGCCGCTGCCATCGATCATTATGACTGGCGTGCTATTTATGTGCGCCATATTGTGCTTGTCACTGCCCGAGACAATGAATCAGTGAGTAACTCTAAAAACCTGCACGCGCTCTTATATCAAGAAACTAAAACTCTCTTCTTCTCTTTTACAGAAAATTACCACACACTTTGCAAGATGGCGAGGGGTTTGCACGCCATCAACGCTGGTACCATTTTGCTTGCTTCGATAGGAAACCGATAGAGGAAACCAAGGATGCTGAGAGCAACAGCAATAAATATTAAAGCATTTGTGATCTTTAATAGTGACGTACATATATAAAATGCATGTGATTAGTATTCAATTTTATAGGAACAAATTATAAATTTATTTAGTTTTTCAAATTTTATTACAACGAACTCAGTGCTTAGCTTCAAAGTTGATCTTTGTCTAAAGTACCCACCTAAAAATAAACTCCCTCTTCAAAGAGCAACCATACTTAGGTTTATTTTAATCGTTATTGTAATTTATTTCACGCAGTATTTGGAAGCAGGGGTGGGGTTTTACTCGAATGGGTACTACTATAGGTAATCCATTAATATTTACCAGAGCTCGGAATTATTCATTTTTGAAAAAGCATTCCCGAAAATATCCTGAAATAATAGCGATGAAGTCCAAAAAATGATTCCGAAATCGATGATACTGAAAAGTCCAGAAGTGATATCGAAAAGGTTCTGAAAACAATCCCGAAATTATACCGAAAAATTCTGTAGGTTAGGTTAGGTTCAAGTGGCTGCGGCAGAGGCACACTTAGGCAAGTTTTGTAAGCCCCGTTGTGATACTACCAACACAAGGAAAGTCAGTCCCGGGACCCGACCATATGGAAAATCCCTGAGTTGTTGGTATTTTCCACATACCAGAATCACGGGACTGACACTCCTAAACCGACACCGTTACTCCTCCTCGAACCAATCAGATGACTTTATGAAGGCCATCAAGTTCTTTACGTCCAGGTCCACGATCTGGCGTAGGCTATCCAGGAAGGGACCTCCATAGAAGCACGTTCTCCCGCCGCTTAAAGCCGGGCAGTTGCAGATGAGGTGCTTCACCGTTTCCTCTTCCTCACCATCTTTGCAGCTGCTACAGCATCGTCGGTAGGGCAAACCTAGCCTTTCTGCGTGCCTACCAATAAGGCAGTGGCCCAGTTAAAACACCTATTAATATGGAGATTTCTCTCCTTCTTATAATCTTTTATGATCCCATTTTGGCCAGGTTTGTATGGATATTCGGCACCCTGGGGACTGTTGCCATATTTCCTTGGTTTGCATTAGCTTGCATGTGGCAAACGGCATACCTAAGCGCTCTTTATCCCGAAGAACCTGCCTGGCAAGTTCGTCTGCCTTACAGTTTCCCCCAATGTCCCTGTGTCCCGGGACCCATGTGAGGTTCACGCGGTTCTGTTGGGCCATCTCTTGAAGAGATCGACGACAGGTGAGCGTCAGTTCAGGGTTGAAAGAATTAGAGCCAAGAGCTTTTATGGCCGCCTGGCTCTCGCTGAAAACAACGATATCCTCGCCGATAGCGCGTTTACTTATCCACACCGCGGCATCCATTATTGCTGAGACTTCAGCCTGGAAGACGCTGCAATGATCAAGTTCCAGATCCCTTGAAAAAACACCTCCTCCAACTATGCCGTCTAACTTCAAGCCGGTTCCCGGATCGTTACCGAAAAGTTCCAGAAATTGTCCCATAAACAATTCCCAAATGATGACAAAAAAGTGGCGAAGTGATCCCAAAATGATACCCACAAATTAAGAAGTGTTACCGAAAAAAATCCCAGGTGGCTCGAGAAAAAAGTCCAAAAACTATACCGAAATGATCCCGGAGAAATTTACAAATGATCCCAAAAACAATTGGATTGGTCCGGAAATTACACATTAATGTCTGAAGTGATCCCAAAACGTTTCAAATAGTATAAAATGTACTTACAATGTATTGACTACCTTCTTCGAATATTCTACGCATGCAAATCAGAGTTAAGACGGAGTGTCGTGCTCGTCTTTATTTTTAGGTCGAGTTTTGTACCAGCTGATGGTGGTGGTTTAAGGCTTGAGACCAATGATAATAATAAGACAATTAAAAGAGACTTTATAGCACAAAGGACTAGAGCTTGTGCGCCTAAAAGTATGCTGCCAGGAGCAGTGGCGTGTCTACGAGTATCAACCGAGGCAAGTCCCAGTCTTTATAACCCGAACGAAAGCACTTACTGCTGCCAAAGAACATTTCAGACAAAGAAGAGTTCAGGATGTTTATCGACTTTTGCGGACGGGGAAAATTTTAAACTTTTAGGTTCCGCTAATAAGCACGTTATTGTTGGCAGATTTTGTAAGCTTTTCCAATCCAAGGGAAACGTTTTATTCGCACTGTTTCCCATTTAGGTACATTGCAAAAGCTAAGAAATCTTAAATATATTTTTTAAGTCTTATAGTGCATAGCAAATAAAAAAAATTACAGCACCTACCACTATTGAATTCCTTGTTTCTACTTTAAAATATGCGCCAATAATTTTTGAGTAGCGCGCTTTGCACTTTAAAATTGTAGATACATACCTACACAAACAAATTTCATTTTCGTTTTATCATAAGCATTTATAGCGTACGGCAACACCAGCCAGAAGCCAGCTTCAAAGTTTCATATAAAATTACTTCCAAATTCAAAAAAAAAAACAATTGCTTCAGCACGCAGATTCGTACTGGTTTTGAAAGCCCCGTAAAAGCCAATAAGTAAAAGCGAGATGGCCGTCATTGCCTAGGAGGTTAAAGGCTGTTTTAAGTAAGTCAGTAAGAGATGGCCATCACGCACTGAAATAATTTTATGTAAATGAGCTATCAGCCGGCAGGTGGCAGGAAAAGCTGCAGGTATGTTTCCATGCTATTAACAGCTATTAGGTAGTAGGTGGCAGGCAGGAAAATAAAAACCGGATATCCCTTTAAGAAGCCAAATGAACAAACATATTGTAGCTCATAGGGGATTAGCTAGGCAAGCCGGGCTTTTCGGCTTATATGGAAGGCACGCCACTGGCCAGGAGATATAGAAAAGGATATATAGAAAAGGGTCCTAACTGGCTTGGAAATTCAGTGGCTCTGTTTAAATTCATTAATAAGATCTTGTGCTATAAACTATCGCCGAACCTCAATGCACTTTGACTAGATGGTCAGAGTCCGGTTGACTGCCATCAACACACAAGCATTCTTGACGAGATCATATAAGAAGGCCTCCGGAGCCTTGTACTGCTGTGTGGTAGCCTTGTACGGGCCAAGGGCCCTAAGGAGGCTTTTTGAGATGGTCGAGGGCGACATGCGGTAGGCCGGGCCCATTTAAAAGGTAAGGTTGAAGGGACAGTTTTTAGTCCGGAGCTTTATCGTCAAGCTGCCTGATCTTTATACCCAGGCAGAAAGCGCTTGGTTAGAGTCTATGGAATGCTATTCAAAGGCACTCGATTAGGGAAATCCATATTTACTCGGACACTCAAACAGCTATAAAAGCTCCGAGCTCAACAGTGATACAGTGGGGAGTGGTCAAGGTACGCCTTACCTCTCCCTCCATTGCATCAAACTATTTTAGAGTACGCATAGCAATATCTGAGCAACTGCCGCTCGGATTTCTTGATCCGATCGGGTACTAATAATCCAGGCAGGATGGGCTGTATTATTCGAGCAACCTTTTGTCTGCTCTTGAGAAGATGCGCTGTGCTGACCACTTGCCTGACCTTTAATCTTTGTTGTATTGAGGAATAAGGGAATATCATAACTTCTCCTTTTGTCCTGTCAGCCCAAGGATCCAGTATAAAATGTGAAAAAAAAGAGATATCTTGCATGCTTCCGTGTTTTAAGACGGGACTGTTGGGAAGGTTAGTATAACTGGGTTGGTAACCGAAGGGACTAACGCTCGAGGACTGTTAAACTAGAAACGCTGCATAAAATTTTCTGAGAGTGTCTTTGGAGCACTAAAGAGCAAAAAGCCTGTTTCTACGGTCCCGGTAACCAAGTGATGAATGATAGCTTGAGCTGCGAAATATATCGAAACAAATATGTCTGGGTCTAACTTGGTTATCCGAACTGTCTTTATGCTTTTTAGCTCTCGAGAAATTGTTAGCTAAACGACGTCTACCATGCTGGTAAATTTCAGCTGACTTATTTCAAGCTTCCTAGCTCTTTTAGTTTTACAACTTTTAAAAACCCTTTCAGTTATGTGACCTGCATCTCGTAACAGTTGGTTTTATTCCCTAGCGGATTATCTTGTTTGTTGCATTTCGGCTGACGCAATGTCTGTTGATCATTTCAAACACATTTTTTTTATTTTTTTAAGTTAAAAACAACTATACGTCAGCAAGTAGTTTCCATGGACATGGCTTTCCCAGTGTCATAATTTTATCCGCAGGCAAATAAACGTGTGTCTGTGACAGATTAAAAATAATTTTTATTTGTTAAAAGACAAAAAACTGCCTACTTGAATTTATTATGTTATTTTGACGCGGAATTTTTCTCCAGCTGTTAGTTGGCGTGACCCAATTAAAATAAAAAAAAAATAAATAAATTAAGGATAATAAAAAACAGTTAAATAAAAAAATTTAATAAAATGAGAAACAAAATTAAAGATAAAAATTAATAACATAGATAAAAATAAAAATAAATAAAAAATAAATAAATTTAAAAAAAAAAGAAAATATAACAAAATAAAATATAAAAAAAATAAAATAACAAAACTAAAGAAATAAAATAAAAATAATAAAAAAACTAAAATAATATAAAATAAAAAGAAATAAAATTAAATTAAAAGAAAAAGATAATTAAAAAATAAATAAAAAAAATAAAATTACATTAAATAAATAAAATAATAAAATAAAATAAAATAAAATAAAATAAAATAAAATAAAATAAAATAAAATAAAATAAAATAAAATAAAATAAAATAAAATAAAATAAAATAAAATAAAATAAAATAAAATAAAATAAAATAAAATAAAATAAAATAAAATAAAATAAAATAAAATAAAATAAAATAAAATAAAATAAAATAAAATAAAATAAAATAAAATAAAATAAAATAAAATAAAATAAAATAAAATAAAATAAAATAAAATAAAATAAAATAAAATAAAATAAAATAAAATAAAATAAAATAAAATAAAATAAAATAAAATAAAATAAAATAAAATAAAATAAAATAAAATAAAATAAAATAAAATAAAATAAAATAAAATAAAATAAAATAAAATAAAATAAAATAAAATAAAATAAAATAAAATAAAATAAAATAAAATAAAATAAAATAAAATAAAATAAAATAAAATAAAAAATAAAATAAAATAAAACAAAATAAACTGAAATAAAATAAAATAAAATAAAATAAAATATAAAAAAAATAAAATAAAATAAAATAAAATAAGATAAAATAAAATAAAATAAAATAAAATAAAATAAAATAAAATAAAATAAAATAAAATAAAATAAAATAAAATAAAATAAAATATAATAAAATAAAATAAAATAAAATAAAATAAAATAAAACAAAATAAAATAAAATAAAATAAAATAAAATAAAATAAAATAAAATAAATAATGTACCAAAATATTAAAAATAATCTAAAAAAATTAAATAAAATAAAAATCAAAATAAAAAATAAAATAAAATAAAATAAAATAAAATAAAACAAAATAAAATAAAGCAAAATAAAACAAAATAAAATAAAAAAATTAAATTAAAATAAATTTAAAAAAAAATAAAACAAAATAAAATAACACAAAATAAAATAAAATAAAATAAAACCAAATAAATTAAAAAAAAATAAAACAAAATAAAATAAAATAAAACAAAATAAATTGAAATAAAACAAAATAAGATAAAATAAAATAAAATAAAATAAAATAAAATAAAATAAAACAAAATAAAATAAAATAAAATAAAATAAAACAAAACAAAATAAAATAAAATAAAATAAAATAAAATACAACAAAATAAAATAAAATAAAATAAAATAAAATAAAATAAAATAAAATAAAATAAAATAAAATAAAATAAAATAAAATAAAATAAAATTAAATAAAATAAAATAAAATAAAATAAAATAAAATAAAATAAAAAATAATAATAAAATATTAATATAATAAAATATAATAGAATAATATAATATAAAATAATATAAAATAAAATAAAATAAAATAAAAAACTAAATAAATAAAAGAAATTAATAAATAAAAAAATAATATAATAAAATAAAATAAAATAAAATAAGATAAAATGAAATTAAATTAAATAACAAATGTAAAACAAAATATAATGAAAAAATTAAAAAAACTAAATAAAACATAATAAATAATGTAACAAAATATTGAAAATAATCTAAAAAACAATAAAATAAAATAAAACAAAATAAAATAAAAAACAAAAATAAAACAAAATAAAATAAAAAATAAAAATAAAATAAAATAAAATAAAATAAAATAAAATAAAATAAAATAAAATAAAATAAAATAAAATAAAATAAAATAAAATAAAATAAAATAAAATAAAATAAAATAAAATAAAATAAAATAAAATAAAATAAAATAAAATAAAATAAAATAAAATAAAATAAAATAAAATAAAATAAAATAAAATAAAATAAAATAAAATAAAATAAAATAAAATAAAATAAAATAAAATAAAATAAAATAAAATAAAATAAAATAAAATAAAATGAAATAAAATAAAATAAAATGAAATGAAATAAAATAAAATAAAATAAAATAAAATAAAATAAAATGAAATAAAATAAAATAAAATAAAATAAAATAAAATAAAATAAAAAATAAAAATAAAATAAAATAAAATAAAATAAAATAAAATAAAATAAAATAAAATAAAATAAAATAAAATAAAATAAAATAAAATAAAATAAAATAAAATAAAATAAAATAAAATAAAATAAAATAAAATAAAATAAAATAAAATAAAATAAAATAAAATAAAATAAAATAAAATAAAATAAAATAAAATAAAATAAAATAAAATAAAATAAAATAAAATAAAATAAAATAAAATAAAATAAAATAAAATAAAATAAAATAAAATAAAATAAAATAAAATAAAATAAAATAAAATAATAAAAAAAATAAAATAAAATAAAAGAAAATAAAATAAGATAAAATTAAACTAAATTAAAATAAACAAAATATAATAAAAAAAAATGAAAAAAATTAAATAAAACAAAATAAATAATGTACCAAAATATTAAAAATAATCTAAAAAAATTAAATAAAATAAAAATCAAAATAAAAAATAAAATAAAATAAAATAAAATAAAATAAAACAAAATAAAATAAAGCAAAATAAAACAAAATAAAATAAAAAAATTAAATTAAAATAAATTAAAAAAAAAAATAAAACAAAATAAAATAAAACAAAATAAAATAAAATAAAATAAAACCAAATAAATTAAAAAAAAATAAAACAAAATAAAATAAAATAAAATAAAATAAAACAAAATAAATTGAAATAAAACAAAATAAGATAAAATAAAATAAAATAAAATAAAATAAAATAAAATAAAATAAAATAAAATAAAATAAAATAAAATAAAATAAAATAAAATAAAATAAAATAAAACAAAATAAAATAAAATAAAATAAAACAAAACAAAATAAAATAAAATAAAATAAAATACAACAAAATAAAATAAAATAAAATAAAATAAAATAAAATAAAATAAAATAAAATAAAATTAAATAAAATTAAATAAAATAAAATAAAATAAAATAAAATAAAATAAAATAAAATAAAATAAAATAAAATAAAATAAAATAAAATAAAATAAAATAAAATAAAATAAAATAAAATAAAATAAAATAAAATAAAATAAAATAAAATAAAAAAATAATAATAAAATATTAATATAATAAAATATAATAGAATAATATAATATAAAATAATATAAAATAAAATAAAATAAAATAAAAAACTAAATAAATAAAAGAAATTAATAAATAAAAAAATAATATAATAAAATAAAATAAAATAAAATAAGATAAAATGAAATTAAATTAAATAACAAATGTAAAACAAAATATAATGAAAAAATTAAAAAAATTAAATAAAACATAATAAATAATGTAACAAAATATTGAAAATAATCTAAAAAACAATAAAATAAAATAAAACAAAATAAAATAAAAAACAAAAATAAAACAAAATAAAATAAAAAATAAAAATAAAATAAAATAAAATAAAATAAAATAAAATAAAATAAAATAAAATAAAATAAAATAAAATAAAATAAAATAAAATAAAATAAAATAAAATAAAATAAAATAAAATAAAATAAAATAAAATAAAATAAAATAAAATAAAATAAAATAAAATAAAATAAAATAAAATAAAATAAAACGAAAAAAAAAAAATAAAAATAAATTAAATGAAACAAAAGTGAAAGATAGGATAGTAAAATGATAGTAAATTAACGTAAATTAAAGGAGAAGCAAGGAAAGAAATTTTAACCACTGGGCGAACTTGAATGTGTATTCATGAACTGAGAACGTGCGCCACCCCAACATTATAAATCTGTATAAATATTTAAACATACGCATAAACAACAGCTACTGCAAAGTAAAATGTTAAACAAATAAAAAGACAAAATACTAGAACAAAAAAAAATTCAAGTATCTTAATCTAAATAAACAACATCGAAGTGAAATTAGGCAGAATAACAGTCTGGAAAAGCAATTAGATACGTTCTTGTGTAAATATAAACCATGCGTTTTTAATTCTTAACCCTTCGTAGGACACATACAAAAAAGTAATTACTCGATTATATGGGGATTGAAAGTCGTTGAGGGCGATACTAGTTTAAACAAAATAGAATAATCATTTCATCAATTCATAACCTAGAAAAGTATTTTTTTTCTCGCTCTTTATTCGTTATGCCCTAAAATTATAGTGATAAAAATGAGCAACCTTAAAACTTTTTATAACAGCAACTGTCATAGACGTATTTAATTTATAACAATTTACTATTTTTTTTTTTTTATTATTATTATTTAGGTATGATCTTATCCTACGTACTTACCTTAATTGACGCTTAACCGGTTAAACAGAAAAAATTGCGCCATTCACTACTTCTTTTGCACAATTGACAAAATTTAACGGTATCAACAGCAAGTTTGTCTAGCTAATTTGTTTTGATTATAGTATGTCTAAACGTCACTATTTAATTAAAACTATTCTTTTTTATTTAATCCTTTATCTTTGAAAAAGTTCCCTTTCCAAGAATAGCTCTACTTCGAAATATTAGTAAGAAAAACGTTTTGTTATTGTTTTTTTTTTCTAATAATTATCACATCTAAATATTATTGTCGATTTTGTCCTATAGTCTTGCCTACCTATTTCCGAAAAAATATCAAATAGGTGGCAACTTTATAAACCGCCGGACAGTCTTAGAATCGAGCATACTATCTCTCTGGCAAAATGACCATAAAATGACCCCAAAATGATCCCAAAATGACCCCAAAATGATCCCAAAATGATCACAATATGACCCCAAAATGATCCCAAATGTCCCAAAATGAATCAAAAAGGACCTTTCAATTAACCCAAAATGACCCTAAAATGATCTCAAAGTTACCCAAAAATGGCTCGAAATGATAGCAAAAATGATTCCAAAAACACCCTTAAATTAACCTAAAATAACAAAAAAATAAGAAAAAATCTATCTATATATAAAAAATTATTGCGCTCTTTGCTTGGCCTCTCGAACAATGACATTGTTGCTATGAGCGCATTGACCAATCAATGGATGTCGTTGATTATGCACGGTTTCGGTACTTGGTAGTGAGCGACGGAGCAAACAGATGTGATGACCGCTCTTTCGCTAACTCCCCTTCACTTCCAATTTCGCCGGGTCCTGCTATAGACGAACTTGGCTTCTAAACGAATGAGCCGATCGTAACCAAATTTTACACACGCACTGGATATCTTCCAGGGATGGTCACAGGCTAAAAAATATTTTGATATATATTCGGGTTAGACCACTGAAATTTGGTGAGAGGTTGTACGAGATCAATTCCTACAACCTCCAAAAAAACTGGGGATAACGAAAAAGGGGGCGTGGCACCTCCAATACAAATGGAATTTTTCATTATTCGTATCTCTGGAAGTATTCGGGTTAGACCATTGAAATTTCATGAAAAGTTAAATAAGATTAATCCCTATCATCTCCAGAAAAACTGGAGATAAAGAAAAATCTCTGGAAGTATTCGGGTTAGACTACCCTTCGCGGCAACCATACTTGAAAATATTTTAGTTGGTATACCGTCAAAAATACCATTTATTTGATACATACATATACTGGCATATCTTGCGCTATAATTAAAAAATTGAGATAGGTGGCAACCATGCAAACCGTCCCAAGTGGCAAAACCCAAATGGATAGTCTTAGAATCAATAATACTATGTTAATTTGGTTTTGTGGGGTGGATACTAAATGTATGTATATTGGAACGATTTTCGTCACCCCTTGTCAATTTTAGTTTTATAACAAACCGGTTTGTAAGACTATCAACTTGGGTGTTGCCACTTGGGGTGGTTATCTATTTTTTTTAAATACTGAGAAAGCTATGCCAATATGGGTATTAAATGAAAGGTATTTTCGGCGACATACCAACTAAAATATTTTTAAGTAGATTTGCCTCCTTAGAGCAGTATATTTGTATATCCGGTACTATCTCGAGAACCGCTTGACCGACTTTGATGCACTTTGGCATCAAGATAGTATTATTATAATTAGAAATATATTAGTAGAGTGCAATGTCCGGATCGAAGTTAAGCGAGAGTTACTTGTGTTTTCCTAAGAATAAGGGCTCTTGTGCTGCTACAGGCGACTCTTTAACTTGTATAACAGAGTTTACCGGGCTTGGTGGACAGAGATATTTACCCATTTTGTGTGGATATTGCTGGTGCTCGGACTCTATTGTGATATTATCTGATGCATTTGGGACCAATTAGCAATTTAAAGGTTACTAACCAAAAATTGGAAAACACAGAAAATTCGCAAAACAACTGAGTAAATTGAAAGAGATTAAACATTCTAGTATAACTTTGACGCCACTTAAACAGAGACAGTAACGACGTTACGATTTTTTATGAAAAGACTTGATAGAATAACAAATCGGTCGACGTGGAGTGGTCCAAAAGGATCTAATACTGAGGTAGCATCATAAGTGCTTTGAAAAAGAATTTTTAAAAGGGGGTCGCCCCTCGGCAGCATTTCTTCTGTCATGGAAAAGCTTAGCTGTCTTATCTGCCTTAGCACCGGTGCAGGCTTAAATAAACTGAAATAAAATGAGCTTGATGATTCATTCGGTTTAAGAGATTACTTTGCTGTTCTGAACTCAAAGAGGCTAACCCCCCAAAGACTCAAAAAAGCTATGTACTTTTGAAAATTTGTACAAAGCCGTTTTCCTATGACTTTTTTTTTTAAATTTCGACTAAGTATCATAGTCGGTCCCTGAGTTCCGTTGTGACATGCAAGCGAGCGTGATACGATTATCCGTGTTATACTGTACGTACCAAAATACAAAACAGAGTACACAGCATACTCTAAATCTTAATCTAATTTGTCTAGATCGCACGTGAAACAATTTGAATCCGCTGAAAAACAATCATAAACGTCATCGCCCTGGTAACAACTGCGTGTTTCTATGTATGATAACAAACTTTAGTATCTTTCTTAACAGATATGACGCCGAACAGAGCCAGTCAAAAAATGTATAAAAGCCATTGCGGCTGTGAAATGTGCTTAACTAATTTTTCCGATGTGTTGTAGCACTGGCTGTGAGCTTAGCATACTGTTATGTGTGTGTGAGATAGAACTTCGAAGGATAGTAGTGGGTTCAAGAGAATTTAAATAAATTAAAATAGTAGCAAAATAACAAATTTTTATATATATATATATAAAATGGGCCAACCTACAATGGATTTTGATGCCGTTTTGGAGAAGTGTGGCAACTTCGGACCATTTCAAATACTTATTTTAACATCTTTTGCTATCATAAATTTGATCTCATCTATGCATTATTTCGGCCAGACCATAATCAGTTTTGCACCAGATCATTGGTAAGTGGAAATAAATATTTGTGTAGTGAAGTGAAGTGCGTGAAAAAATAAAAAAAATAAAAACATTTTAATAACACTGTACAACAAAATTGAAGTTTTTGAAAATCCCACTGGGTTTCTCAACGATCTCTGAAGCTTTTGGGTGTGTGGATTTCGAATCTGAAGTCAGATTTTCGGGTCAACCTAGGTTTCCTGTCCAGAGAGTGGTTTGTATAGAGAGCGGTAGTTGTAAAAAGAAAACTTTCTTGGCTCAAGGAACCATAATTTAATATTGGTTTTATATTTGCTGGCATACAGATGTTCCCTAGTTAGTGCAAAAATTTGGAGCGAAGTAAGTTAAGAAAAAAAAAAAAAAACAAAAAAAATTATTTTTTTTACTACTACCAATCTCTGAACTACCCTCTGGAGACAAAACTTAGGGTGACCCAAAAAATCTGACTCCATATTCGGATTAAGCACACCCAAAAGCTTAAGAAACTGATGAGAAACCCCTGGGATTTTTTGGCTGTTGTACCTACAGTGTAATCAATAAAATATCAAAAAAATATTTTTGAAATAAAATAAAATGAAATAATGGACAAAACAGAATTAAATAAGAGAAAAAAGTGAAGTAAAAAATAAAACTAATTAAATTTCAATAAAATACGTTATAATAAGATTTAAAGAAATGTATCAAATTATTCTTATGATTACAAACAATACCAACTATGATGCCTGCAATTTCGCTCTTGTTGAAGGATCTTGCCAAACCGCTTTGTATTGTGTATATTGTTTAAAAATTTGTATCACCTTTACTGGTCATCTAACCAGGAATATTATGGCATTCTAAGGCGCAGTGCGCAACCAATACACCAAACACTGCTTAGTGGGTCCGCGGCAAGTTGCAACTATATTGTTATTCTTGCCTAAGTGAACATACCAAAAGCGACATTTTATGCTATTTAATTTATGATTTTTGTTGTACACATTAGCTACAATCGTATGAGCTTGATTCATGATTCGATGATCAACAATACAATACAAAGCGGTTTGACAAGATCCTTCAACAAGTTCGAAATTGCTATGATCGCAATTGGTATTGTTTGTAGCATTTTTTCAACTTCAACTCAATAGGATAATTTGATAAAAACTATTCGACTGTTTAAAAGTCCACAAAATGTTATGTTTATTTTTTTTTTACTTCCTTTTCTGTAGGTGTTATCATGAAAAATTAGCGAACTCAAGTTTTGATGAAATTCGTGCGGTCTATGCCCAAACGCCTAATCCACAATGTACCCTACTCGACGATATCATAGATGGCAAACCAATTGTTGCTGAAATTGGTAAATGTCGTCAATGGATTTATGAACGAGAAAATGGATACGAGAGCGTTACCTCAGAAGTAAGTACCTACGATTGGGTAAAAAACAATTTTTTTAATTGTCGCCAGAATAAATGATTGTCGTATGTAATATGAAAAATCAAATAACATAGACAATTATTTCTCCGGGCGACGTAATATTTTGGGGTTTCCATGTCAAATCATCAAATAGAATATACTACTTTCGATTTGAATGAATTTTGGTGGGCAGTAAAGTTGTATCATAGTAAAATGTTTTTTTAAGCTATTGCATAGATTTTATCGCAGGACCGCCAAGGCCTGAGGGAGTGAAATGAAAAAAATGTTTATGTTAAAAAAGTTCGTAACGGACATTTTGCAATGTTAAAAGGTTCGGCGTTAGCAACATAACTTGACAAAAATAAATATAAGCGTTACCTACATTTAGGCTTATGACGTTTTACTGATGTTAGCAGTAAGCCGATTACATAAAATTGAAGCTGTTACATTACATTAAAATTGGATCTGTAAGCGTTGCCTACATTTAGACTATACTACTAACAGTATGACGTTGTACTGATGTTAGCAGCAGGCCGATTGCATAAAATTGGAGCTGTACATTACATTACATTAAAATTGGATCTGTAAGCGTTGCCTACATTTAGGCTATACTACTAACAGTGTGACGTTGTACTGATGTTAGCAGCAGACCTATTACATAAAATTGGAGCTGTATAGGCTATACTGTTAACAGGTTAATGCTGTACTGCTCTAAAGTCATAAATATGCTCATTGAGTTTTCATAAATATTATAATTGCATAAGTTGATAAAAAGTGATATGCAATAGCTTTACCGCGGCAGTTCCCGCGGTAAGTAAAAGTAATGGAAATTAAATAAAAACATTTTTTTTTCTTTTTTCATTTTTCAGTTCAACTGGGTATGCGACGAAGCCATACAATCGGCGATTGGTCAATCATTATTCTTTGTAGGTTCGGTATTTGGCACAATATTTTTCGGTTATTTGGCGGACAAAATCGGACGCCTACCGGCAGTTATGTGCACTACACTCACTGGTGCTTTAGGAGATTTTCTAACAAGTTTTGCAACAAATTTACCAATATATTCACTTTGCCGTTTCTTAGCTGGTCTATCAACGGACACCACATTCTATCTCGCTTATATAATAGGTAAATACAAAAACAAACACTCAATAGAATGAAAAAATTAACTAGAAAATATCTAATCAAAATTTTTTCTTCTTTTCCAGTATTCGAATATTTAAGCCCACGTAAACGTACAGTCGGTCTCAATTTTGTTAGTTCAATATTTTACTTTACTGGCGCTGCACTAGCACCATGGTATGCACTATGGTCTAGTTCGTGGCGCAAATATCTTTACATTGCTTCAATACCAGCGCTGGCCGTTTTAACATTCCCATTTTTCATTTGTGAAAGTGCACAATGGTTGCTCGCAACGCATCGTTATGATAAAGCAATAAAATGTATGAAACATGTTGCTAAGGTTAATAAGCGTGTGGTGGAAGATAAAGTTTTCGACGAATTTAAAACATATTATCAGAATAAAGCGTTTGAGGAGCAGAAGCTGCAGAAAAATAAAGATACTTTCTGGGGCTTGTTCGCCACACCACGTTTGCGCAAATTTACCATTATCATGCTGTTGAAATCGTAAGTTGAACACATTTTTTTTTTAGTTTTGTATGTAGGGTGTACCAATTTCCAAACTTAGGCTCCTGGTGCGCAGCATCATTAGTTAATTTTGTGACAGCTATCGCACCAACTAGCTCTGCTGATTTGTAAACAAATGATAAGCATTAGGTGATGTGACTTTCTGGCCAGCAGGTGATGCGATGCTTGCTACTTTTGATGAAAAAGAGAGGTTTAAATGACAAATATTACATCGCCTGGTGCACCTGGTGCGATAAATTTGGAGTCTAATGACGTGTCATCATCATAGCATGAAAGCATGGGCCACAGACGGTGAAAAATCTCAGGTGATAAATCACGTATTGAGTTGAAAGGCCCATCAACTCGCTATAGAGATGACAAATTGTTTTCCTACCAAAAGATATTACTTGCCTCGTTATCAATAGTCAAAATGACGAATATCGCATCAACTGAGTGATATCATGCGATTATCAGGAGGTCGCATCATGTGGTGAGAGGATTTATAGACAAATGATGGGCATCAGGTGATTTGACATTCTGCTAAACAGGCGATACAATGCTTGCTATTTTTTATGGGCTTCAAATATGCAGGACTCGTTTATTTTGATGAAAAAGAGGGGTTTAAACGACAACTATTACATCACCTGATGCACCTTGATGGCCAACAGGTGATGTGACATTCTGCTAACCAGGTGATGTAATGCTTGCTATTTTTTAAGGGCTTCAAATATGCAGGGATTCAAAAGTGAGGTTTAAATTACAAATATTGTATCCAATGATGTGACATCATAGCATGAAAAATGGGTCGAGGCTACGAAAAATTGCTGATGTTGCAGGATGTCACATCACATGGTGAGTAGAAAGATACATCAACTGACTTTCGGGATGACACACATAGATATTGCTTGCTTACAAATTTTGCTTGCCTAGTTGTCACGAGTAAAAATTACAAATATCGCATGGACATCAGATTTGGCGTCCATCTAAAACAACAAGCGAGCGTAACATCATTTGGTGCGAAAAAATGTCTATAAAAAAGCCATTATCCCATGACCTAGTAAGCAAAATGCCACATCACCTAAAGAGAAGTATGTCACTTCATTTCGTAACAATCTAAGGCATCAGATAGGATTCATAATTGTTTGCCATTTTTCGCCTACAAAAGCATCCTGTAAGGAGCCCGTAAAAAATTGCAACCATCGCATCACCAGGTGATTATGATGTCACATCATTTGTGCTTGTTTGGCCCAAAATTCGACCATGAGAAAGTCAGATGTTAAAAAAAATTGATTCGTTTTTTCCTGCAAGCAGCCCATAAAACATTGTAACCATCACATCACGTGTTGACTATGATGTCACATCATTTGTGTCTGTTAAGCTCTCAGTGCTATAAATCCATCGCACTATTTAGAATTTTCCATGTCTTATTGACCGGATCTCCTCAAAATGTTGAGTACAAATTTTGTATCTGCTTTTCTTTAATACAAATTCTATCCCATAGCAAATGGTTCACCCAAATGTATATGTTATTCCATGTTTATTTTCTCTCTTTCTCACCTTAAACTATGTATTTCTCTTTCTTCCACAAAAATCAGCATGATCATTTCATTAGCAGTTGATGTAATCAGCAGAAATATGGAAGGCATGGGCACATCACCATTCATACTCTTCTCAGCCACATCGAGCGCCTATCTCTTTGGTGGTCTTACAATCATATTGCTACAAAATACAATCGGTCGTAAGGGTGTGGCATTCGGTTCGCTATTTGTGAGTTCGATCGTTATATTCATTACCGGTGTTTTGATAACATTAGTCGATACCGATCAACATGCTTTACTACTTGCTATTATGATTGGTATTTGCCGTTATGGCGTCGTATTGGGTTTCGATGCAGAGGCACAATATTCTTCAGAATTTTTGCCAACCACGGTACGTGGCCGTGGCATTGCAAATATTCATGTTGCTGGTTTCGGTTTCAGCAGCTTCAGCTCATATGTGATATATTTAGGTACTCTATATAAACCTTTTCCGTCATTCTTTACTGCAGCCATAATGTTAGTTGGCGCTGGTTTATGTCTTACTTTGCCGGAAACAATGGATCAGTAAGTGTAGCTGTGATGGCACTGCTATTGTGTGTACACTTAAAAAAATGTATCTAATAAAAAAATTATTTTTTCAACCTTCCAGAAAACTACCTCAAACTTTGGCAGATGGTGAAGAATTTGCGCGCCATCAACGCTGGTACCAGTTTTCGTGCTTTAATAAGAAAAAGGATATTTTACCCACCAAAGACGATGTCGTCAATGTAAAATTGTAAAGTATTTTTTTTTTTTTTTTTTGTTTGTTAATAAAGTGCTTGTGTTCAAAGCTAGTATTTATAGAATAATCAAAATTTTCGTTTTAAAAATAGTTAAAAATTATTAAAATTGTATTTTGATAGCCGTATCGGTAATTTAAATATTCTTTTTCAAAAATTGTATTTGCATTTAATTTAATAAAAGAACAAAATTATTATGGAACATATAGCTATGATTTTTTAGTACCATATCGATAATGTGTGTTACTGGATTAATTAAGGAATCATCATCAATCGATATTGCTTCCCCCTTTGTCACTAGTCAAAATTACGATTACCTCATCAACAAGAGTGACATTATACGATAATCAGGATGTCACATCACCAGGTGAGAGGATTTATAGACAAATAATGGGCATCAGGTGATGTGACATTCTGCTCACCAAGTGATGCCATGCTATTGCTATTTTTTAAGGGCTTCAAATATGCAGGGGATTCAAAATCGAGGTTTAAATTACAAATATCGTATCGCCTGGACTCCAATGATGTGACATCATAGCTTGAAACATGGGCTAATTTAATCTAATCTTGGCTTGCGTCATTTATTGACGCTTAATCGCCTAGGCGTTTTTAGCGGTCTCGTATCAAAGCACGCCAGTCATTCCTTTTTACCGATAACTGGTACCAATTGGAAACCCCAAAGGAGTTCAAGTCATCCTCCACTTGTTGTTTCCATCTCAGTCGAGGCCTCCCCCTTCCTCTGCTGCCGAATTCGGGTGTCGATAGGAAAACCTTCTGTGGTGGAGCTTCTTTGTCAATTCGCATAACATGTCCCAATCTGCGGAGCCTTTGAGCTTTAATCCGCTGGACTATGATCAGTTCTGCGTAAAGCTCGTACAGCTCATCGTTAAATTTCCTTCGATACTCGCCGTTGGTATCACGGGAAGGACCATAAATCTTGCGGAGAAATTTTCTCTCAAATACTCCAAGCGCCATCTCATATTCTCTTGACACTGCCCATGATTCTGAGCCGTACATAAGGACTGAAGCATGGGTTGAGGCTGTGAAAATTTGCTGGTGTTACAGGATGTCACATCAACTGTTGAGTAGAAAGACACATCAACTGACTATCGTGATGACATACATAGGTATTGTTGCCTACAAATCTTGCTCGCCTCGTTGTCACGAGTCAAAATGACGAAGGTTTAGGAGACAGAGGTGAATCTATCTATATATAAATAAACAAGAACATGAAAAACTTTGGGAACCTCCTGTGAGTGATCCGTTTGACCGATTTGAATGAAATATGCATCGATGGAAAGGAAATTGAAAAAAAAAACTGAGGTAGAGGAGGTATATTTTCAGGGGCGTCCCCGAAATTTAAGGATGGGGGATACGGGGCAAGCCACCTCACAACCCCCTAAAGATTTTATTGGTCGAATTTTCGATCAGAAGCGATATTAGTATAGATAAAGAGATGCTACTACTCTACAGAGAAAGGCAACTAGTTGAAAACTACTTTACAACAAGTTTTTACACTGTTGAGGTCCTATGAAATGTCAATTGATGATTATGCTGTACGCTTTAACTTCCTGAATGATAATATGTAGTTTGACCATCGTCCTTTGTAATACCTTCGCGAAATATATACTTTTAATTTATAATGGAGTTTATTGACTAGGTTTCACAGGTTAGCAAAAATAATTTTTATTAACCACATTTGTTAAAAAATAAGAATAAATAAAATAGTTCAAATATTTTTGTTTGTTTTTTTTATGAATTTGTTCTCCTTGTCTAATTTTTGTATATGTACATCTGATGGCTTTAGTTTTCGACATATGTTTAAGTAACGTCTGGACAAATATCTCTGATGTTTACTTGTCTAATATTATTAATGGTTTGGTTTCTTCGAAGTGGGTTTTAGCTACGCTTAACTTTTCTCTTGAAGTTATAGATACTTACTAATCATTTAGCGCTCATACTTAGTTCAAAATTAGATCGCTTAAAAACTATTTGTAGTGATGCCACCTAGGGTTGCCACCTTATCGCAGTATATTTGTACAAACCGTACTATCTCTAGAACCGCTTAACGGTTTTCGATGAAATTCGGCATAGAGATAGTATGCTGTTTCTAAGACTATCCACTTGGGTATTGCCACTTGGCGCGGTTTACAGGGTTGCCACCTATTTTAACAATTTAGGGTTGCCGCCCAGGGTTAACGTTTTACCGTATTGTATTTGTATAAAGAAATTTTGGGATCATATTTGGATCATTTTCAGATAATTTTGGATTCATTTTGGGATAATTTTGAGGTAATTTTCGGATCATTTTGGGTTTTTTTAATAGTACATTTACACTGCACCAAATTTGGCGAATTTGAATGAGTCATGTTGAAGCTGTTTACACTGGCAATTTTGCATTTGGCTTCACCTTCCCTGTCAGAATCATTGTTTATCCCTACTATAGTTTGGCAACTTATTTTCTTCTTCTTACGAATTTGAGTGGAAGGCACTGGCTGAGTGACTCCAAATCAAATGGAATGAAGAAATTGTGTAACGCCCAATATACCATTTTGTTTGATGTCAACTTGAGACACATTTGAGGAAGAGGAAACGGTGAAGCACCTCATCTGCAACTGCCCGGTTTTAAGCGGCGCGAGAACGCGCTTTTTGGGAGTTCCCTTCCTGGATAGCCTAAGCCAGATCGCGGAACTGTACATAAAGGACTTGAAGACCTTCATAAAGTCATCTAAGTGGTTCAAGGAGGAGTAACGGTGTCGGTATAGGAGTGTCAGTCCCGGGATTCTGCTATGTGGAAAATCCCAACAACTCAGGGATTTTCCATATGGCCGGGTCCCGGGACTGACTTTCCTTGTGATGGTTGTATCACAACGGGCCTTTCAAAACTGACCTAAGTGTGCCTCTGCGGCAACCACTTGAACCTAACCTAACCTGAGATGCATTTGAGATGAAACCTTCAACGTCAATTTCTCACTTTTTGAAAGTTTAATATCAATAGTTTTTCGATTAATGATAAACTACCAGTAGCAGATGAACTTTTTTGCTAAATGAGTATTAACTTGAGGTACAATCTCTACATATAATAAAATTGTAACAGGTCGATGTCTGTACATGGCAGATATCAACAAAAAATTGTTTGGGGGAAGCATTATTAAATGAGTAGAATGCAAATCAACGATTTTAAAAATTGTTGTGTGTCTGTCTGTCCGTATGTTTGTGGCCGTATCACTCTGAAAGTAGTGAATGGAATTGAATGAAACTTTTTTCGTTGGATTGCTCGACGCTCAACTTAAAATTTAGGATATTACTTTTTTCGATATCTCAACCGGTTTTGGAGTTATCGCCTAAAATGTGGACCATGTCTGTCTGTATGTTTTTGGTCGTAAAGTACTATATGGAATTGAATTGTTGGATTACTAGACGCTCAACTTAAAGTTTAAGATATTATTTTTTGCGATATCTCACCGGGTTTTGGGGTTATCGCCCAATATGGGGACCAGGGGTGACGAAAAATGTCTTAGTACAATATGGGTGTCAAACGAAAGGTGTCAATGAGTGCTATAATATACGATGTGATTCATTGAAATATCTGAAATGGTTTGGGAGATGTGTTGAAATTTTGATAGCTCGACCGGTTTCACAGGTATCGACGAATATTTCCACAAAAATGTGTCAGTACACGAAAGGTGTTTATGATTGCTGTCATAAACCATTTACATACAGTTTCTACCTTCATAGGTTTTATACATACGACCCATCTACCATTCCCTAAAATAAATTTTGTCCAAATCGTGGTACATTATTCTAAAATGTGACCCTCATTATTTACCAAACGTTTGAGAAAATATTTTTCTGTGCTTATGGGGAATATGCTGCGCGTGTGTATTAGTGTGTTTTTTGGGATCAGCTGTGAGTTGCGCTACTATATAAGATATACAATGGCTAGAATATTCTACCAGAACACAAAGCCACCGAAATAAAATGTCCCACCGTGATGTTTTAAACACCTGTAGAGTAATAATAAATGAAGAATAAAGGCTTCTGTCTTTTCTTGATAGAATTGGTCCATTTTCTTAAAAAAAAATAGTTGAAATTGTTATTTACAGCTGTTCATAATGCAAAAGTTATCACACATTAATTACCCATTAAGGTTCTTGCTGGGTAATTCTAAATGTGGAACGCAGGCAGGGTTGCTATTTTGAGGAACTGTGGATTGTATTGTTCGGCAAATGAGGCCAAATGTGATGGAATTCCAAATTTTGAAAATGATATTTGTATGGAAAAAAGGACCAAATTTGCGTGCGGTGTGGTGCGGTGTAAATGTACTATAAGGGTCTTTTTGAGATCATTTCGCGATCATTTTGGGACCATTTTAGCGTAATTTCAGGGTTCTTTTTGGAGTTTTTTTGGGTTCATTTTCGGATCATTTCAGCGCCATTTTGCGATCATTTAGGGATCGTTTTGAGGTCATTTTAGGGTAATTTTGGGATCATTTTGGGCTTATTTCGGGCCGCTTAACCGATTTCGATAAATTTGGCATAGAGATAGTATGCTTTATTTTAAGACTGTCCACTCGGGTGTTGGAGAAAGAAAAAAAATATTTACTGAAACTGACACACCCTAATGTACCATGTGAACTTAAGTTGTGATAAAAATACTAGTAAATCTTCTTTAAGTTATTTATATTGTTATAGTATATATTTTTTTTTTAATTATTGAGATACATACAAATCTAATTTTATACATAATCCGGTTACGTTTAGCACAAGCATTCGCTATAGTAGATTTAGATTTAGTACAAGAATATAAATATGTATTTTCCAATATGTAGCTATAGTATATCTTTTTAAGTAAATTTATATGCAGACCTTAGCTTTCTTCACTTCCCTAAACTGTTTTATATATATTTCACTAAAACTTTTTTTTTTGTTTTTGTTTAATACTTGCTTATATAAAAATAGATCTTATTACAAGTTGATCCGATACTTGCTTTTTCGAGCTTTTTCTATTATACATACTAAGTACCTAACAATTACATATATTTTTATTATGTATGTATGTATGCGTAATATTACTGTTAAGTACTTAACAACTAAAAATGTTTGCTAAAATTATAACTAAAATGCAATAAAAATAATGGGCCTCATATGTATAAAAGACGAGCTTTTGCTCAGACTCGATTTATTGAGTAAAAGCTTGGTATTTTGTTCTTGTAATAAAAACAAAGAGCGCACCATTTTAAACGCCTGAGCAAATGCTCGATTTTTATTCATGATGCTCATTATTTTTAATTGAAGTGTTTTTCGCAGCTGTGCAAAATTATTACTAAAAATTGTATATAATTTTTGTTTAAATTAAATCTCTAGCTTAGCACCTAAGGAAGCTATGTATATAGTATATATTAATATACGCTTAATTCAACACACATTCACACACTTTTACGCCGTACTATTGAGATTCTCATCGGCCGATTCATCATCACGCTCGAAAACGGTTAAAGATTGTTTTCGTTCGTAAGATTCTTCTTCCTCCTCTGAGCTGCTCGAATTTTTACCTTTCTTCGAAATGCATGGGAAATCGAACATGCGTTCACCCTTACCGAAATCTTCACCCTCTTCAACGGTTTTTGGTAATGTTCTAAAAGAGAAAGCACAATAGATTAGCAAGCTGATACTTCTCTCACTCTCCACTTCAACTCACCTATTGAGCGTTTCTGGTAACAACAAACACACAAATGAGCCGGTAAAGAAGAGCACACCCAATATAATAGATGGCGCTGCTTTGAAAAATAAGCCCAACCATAAGATATAGGGCGCTAAGAATGATGCCGCAAAACCAGCGACATGTACCGCTGCCACACCTTGTCCACGCACACATGTCGGTATCAATTCGGTAGCATATTGTGAGCCCGACTCGTAGGAGATTGCCACACCGAAACGTGCCGCAATTGTCAAACATGCCAGCAGCACTGCATTGTGATTATGTTGTTGATAGGCAATCGCTATGCCAGCCATAGAGGTGAAGAGACCACCAACAAGCAACGAACCAGCTGCCATACCTTTGCGTCCAATACGATCTTGCAACAAGATCACAATAATACTCGAAGGTAATACAGCGATGGCACTGAGTGAGAACATAACAAAAGGTGAGATGCCCATACCTTCGACGTTACGCGAGACTGTATCGTAACAGAGTGTAATGACCATGCTGGAAAGAGGAAAAAGAAGAAGAAAAGTTTGTGTAGTAATTTCTTTTTCACATGTTGGTTTATTTGTATATAGAGGATGTTATAGTTATACCCCTACTAATTGTTAAACTTGAGCTATTCTCATACATCGTCTACTATCTCGGAGACGGCACAAACGATTTGGATAAAATTTGTTACGAAGATAGCGAGCTACATTTCAAGACTTTCGATTTAGGTGTTGCTACTGGTAATGTTTTCACTAGGTTGCCACCTATTTTTTTATATATGGAAAAATGAAAAAGTTAGGAACGTTGTGTATCAAGAACATATATTTTAGTAGGGTTTTCTCCTTGGGTTGCCACATAATTAAATTGCTACAATTGGAGCTCTCATAACTCCTGTCACTTAGGACGCTTTAAGAGCGTTGCCACCTTATTTAAAAATCATCTCATAAAATAAGGTAGATAATATTGGTGTCAACCTTAAATTATGCCTGCCGTTGGCGATCATATAGTTAAAAAAAATTAAAAAGGTGGCAGCACTCGGAATTTAAACACACATATGTTTGTGTTGTGTTCTAGGGTTGCCACCTCATCCTTTTATAAATATAGTTTTTTTTCTGCTAGGTACTAAGATCTCTACTCAAGTGCTGACACTAAAGTGGTTTTTACAGTGTTGCCACCTTTTTTGAATTTCAGTTTTTCAAATTAATTGAGATATGCCAATATGGTATCGAATAAAAAGATATTTTACGTCGTCTGTTCAAGAAAAAAATTTCTAAATAGAGTTATCATCTAGGGTTGCCATTTAATTCAATTAATTATTGTTTTTTCATATTGCCATTTTTTTCGACATTGACTTGATCCAGCTCATTTTGTTCGGTGATGAAGCTAAATTGCTACCACTTTATCTCAAATACTTCATTCTTTTCAATACGGTTGATTTCAGAGTGTTTGCCACCTGTTTCAATTTCTTTTAATGAAATTATATAGGCCGATATAGGCATAAAACGAAAGGTATCTTTTATCGTATTTTAATTTAATAATTGTTTAGTATGATTACTACATAGGGTTGCCACCTAATCTTATATACGTATATTTTTTTTATTTTCGCTTATTTCTCGAAAACGACTTCACAAATTTCTATACAAGTTAGCTGCCACATTCTAAGCTCTCTTACCTAAGTGTTGCCACTTACAATATTTTTACGGCGTTGCCACCTTTTCAGTTTGATATAAATTTTAGTATCGAATTTATAAATAACGCGATCATGGGAAAGTATTTTACGTCGCATTTCCATAGAAATATTTCTAACTAATGTTACATCATAGGGTTGCCACCTAATCCTATTTTATTACTTTTTCGCATATGCACTGTCGATAAAGATGTCCCATTGGGATAAAGTTTTTAATAAAGCTAATATCTTTTTATTTCAGCTCTCCTACTCCAGTGTTGCCGCCGAGATTGTTTTTACATGGTTGCCACCCATCTGTCATTTTTTTTTTTAATTAAACGAAATTTGCCAAAGTGGGTATAAACCGCTCTATTGAACCAGTGTTGCCACTGAGCTTTATACTTCGCTATACTTACGATTTGAAAAATAAGATAAGCGTATGTTTGCGCATGCGTGGCGTTTTAAACATATCCAAAAGCGTTGAATGCACCTGATCATCGCCACCCATCTTTTCACGTTGCTTTTCGCAATGTTTACGAAATTCTTCAAATTCTCCAGGCGATACTTTACGTCTATTAAATCTTGCGACACGTTTCAAACGTTTTATAGCACCATCAACATCATTTCGTGTAACCAACCATTGAGCACTCTCTTGCACTATGAAATAGTATAAAACAACTGAAAGAATTGGCAGTGATGTGCAAGCTAAATAAATTTGCCAATGGCCAACATAAACCGCTAACCATGGTGTTGAGACTAGACCGAGGGTGTAAAATACACCGACAGCCAAGTTCAGTCCAAGTGTACGCATAGACGGACGGATATATTCGAGTACTAATGGAAAGTTAATAAAAAAAGGAGATATTAGTTAATATTCATACCTTCTCCCCAATATGTACTTACCAAGTATGTACATGAGGTAAAAATTGGTATCTGCCGCCATGCCCGATATAAAACGACAAAGCGAAAATGTCGTTACAGTTTGTGCGAATATTGTCGAAAAGTCGCCAATAAATCCTGAGAAATTTGATAGTATTAGCGCTGGCAAACGTCCGATTTTATCCGATAGAAGACCGTAGAAAAGTGTTCCCACAACGGAACCAATAAAGAATAACGATTGTCCAACACGCGCTTTATACGCCGAGTCACATACCCAATTTAGCTGCAAATTGAAAGGGGCGTGATTAATATTTAAAAAAAAAATATTGCAATATGTATATATTTACATTAGGGTGTTTCATTTTCAAAATAATTGTTTTCCCTTCTCCCACCTGGGCCTAAGGCTTAAGCGCTGCCACTAAGAATAGTTTGGCAGAGTTGCCGCCTATTTAAATTTGGTTTAGGAGACAGTTGGCATCATGGCTATCTAACGAAATGTTTAGCGTATTTTAACAAAACATTTCTCTAGGTGAGGTTGCCACCTAATCTTATTATGTATATTTTTTGGCATTTCTGCTTTTATCTCAAAAACGTCTTTACCTATTTGGCTCAATTTTGAATGGAGGTAATATGCAGCATAGGGTGGTCCTTATAATCAAATGTAAAATTTTTTCCAGTCTCGCCCCCTAGATACATAGGTTGCTACACGGCCAACTATATCGCAAATAAATTTTTATCCCGATTGGAGATGGTTTAGGCGTGCCGCAGTCAAAGTCCAGATTTCTCTACACGGTTAAAAATTTGAGCCTAAATTTTGAACTTTTTTGGACTACATATCACCGCTCGCTTGCCGGAGGCATGAATATGGCAATTTTTCAGATTTGAGCTAATAGGCTCACGTGATGTGCTACACATTCATGTTTCTGGCGCAACAAAAATATTAAAAAACTGAATTATCTAATTTTTTTAAACTTTTGTTTTGCCAGAAACATGAATGTGTAGCAAAATTGTTACGTATACGCCATGGTGTCTTTTGTTGAGTCCAACACACTCATGTTACTGACAAAACAAAAATTTTTAAAAATTTTAAAATTCAGTTTTTAAAAATTTGTATTGCGCCAGAAACATGAATGTGCTATGCACAGAAACATGAGTGTATAGCACATTCATGTTTCTGGCACAACAAAAATTTAAAAAAAATTTCTTTGGAAATTTTAGAAGGATGAATGTGCTGAATTTCGAGGATTTGAAGGAATATTAACGTAAAAACTATATCAGTGGAAAGAGTATAATGAGAATATAACCTGATGTCCAAATCTTAAATTTAAAATTTTTAGAGAGGAATAAACTTTCAAATACGATTTCTCAAAATTTTAGTTTTGGCACATTCATGCTTTTGGCAATCGAGCGACGATGTATGACCAAACCAAATTTGGTTTCAAATTTAATGTAGACCAGTTTTCAAGAAAATTGGCTAATTGAAAGGGGGTTTCAGTTTTAAACCAGAAATGTTTTAACAATTTTTTTAAGAAAAAATACATTTTTTTTGTCCTTTGGCTGGGACTCGAACCAATATACTCATGCCCAACTGCTCTACAACTAAGCTACATCGCACACATAAATGTTGTTGGCAAAATTCAATCTTGAATTAGCTTTCAAAAATAAATGAAAACAAAACAAAAATTGTAAACCGATAAGGTTTTAATTTTAAACCAAAAAGTTTTAATTTTAAACCGAAAAGTTTTAAGAATAAAATAAAATTAAAAAAATGTGGCACTTGAAAGGATTCGAACAGAAGGAGACACAGCCGACTGATCTACCGCTGAGCGCACACAATGTTTTTGTGGGCAAAATTCAACGAATTTCAAACAAATCAAAAAAAAAAATTTAGACTGGGTGCTGCCAATTAAGGTGGTTTACAAAGTTGCCACCTATCTATTTTTTTTTTTTACTTGAGCAAAACTAAGCTATTTTAAAGTAAGGTTATCACCTAGGGTTACCAATTTACCAGATTTTATTTATTCCTTCGTATATCGATCACTATCTCGGGAAGCTATTGATCGGTTTGGATGCAGAGCAGCCACCTATTGGGAATATTTTAACCCAGTGGTAATTTTTTTTTATTATAAAAACCATCTATTTCTTCTTGTCGACCACACAATGACATTTACATTTAAAGAGCTAAAGAGAATGACCTTTCTGGCAGCACAATTTTTTGTAACAGCTCCGTTTAAACTTATGTAGAAACCTTACGAAAATATTTTCTTTAAAAATAACCATTATTTTCAACACTAATCTTTTTACTCACCTCTGTATTCATACTCCGATAACCATAATCATATTTATATATCCAACGCTCACAACGTTCCGGGCTCACCGTTACATTCGCACCATTAATATCGAGTAAACGTGTACACGAGGGATTTGGAAATTGTGCATATATCTCAGCAATCTCATCGTATGACTTATTCGCTAATTTTTCATGGTAACACCAATGATCGGGCACAAAACTTATCACAGTTTGAGTAAAATAATGTAATGAAACAATGAAATTAATAATGCCGAATAATGCTAATAACATAAATTGATAACGACTGAAATCGCCACATTTCGATAGTATTTGATCAAAATCCATGTTGATGACGTATGTATTGTGGGGGGGCGACGAGTTGATGTTGAGCAACTATAGGTTGTTAGTTTCGTTCGAAGTCGTTGCGGAAGTTGTTGGCTTTTTTGTTGTAGATGATGATGATGTTGCTGTTGTTGCTGCTGCTGTTGTTGTTGTTGCTGTTGTTGTTCTTGATGATGTTGTTGTTGCTGTTGTGGTTGTTGTTGTTGTTGTTGCTGTTGTTGTTGTTGTTGTTGTTGTTGATGATTAGA
Source organism: Campiglossa producta (assembly GCA_964058755.1). Taxonomy (NCBI): domain Eukaryota; kingdom Metazoa; phylum Arthropoda; class Insecta; order Diptera; family Tephritidae; genus Campiglossa; species Campiglossa producta. The sequence continues at coordinate 159,410,048 of CAXKVI010000001.1, forward strand.
TTGTTGATGTATGTAGTTCTATTACAAAAAGTTTAACGAGTTGTGAAGTACTTGTATTTTATTATACGCTACACCGCTTGCTTTACAATGGACAATGGTCTTTCGCTGAATAACTGAATGAACGTGGATGGGGATGACAATTCCGTTTTAACGAATATATATACGCTAAGTAGAGTAGTTGTAATGCCTATTAAATTTAAATTCTTTGTATGTTGCATGTGCAATGGCAATGTTGTTGGCGTTTTGTGTTTTTCGTCTTTAACTTTTTTGAGTTTCAACTGAAGTTGGCGATTCTTGATCTCTGGGCTCTCTACACATAAGTGGGTGTATGTAGTTTTTTCATCTGCTCCTTTTCTTGTATGGGTCCAGTTTTGTGGGCGGTGTTTCTTGAGTTGATAACTATGTATGCATGTTTGTTTTGATTGAGCTTTTCAAATTTTATTGTTTCAGGTTTTATCAAAAAACCGTCACTCCTACTTTATGTATGCTGTATTAATTTGTTTGTATTAATTGAAATTCATTGTTTATGCCTCCTTTTATGTGTGTTCTCATATGTATGTTTGTACATCACAAGATATTTTTGTTGGTCATTTGTTCTTTACGCGCGCTCAAAGTATTTCCGATACCTTTTTTATTATATTTTCTCATTAGTTTTATTTTAATATAAACAATATTTTTTTTATATATTTATTATATATATTGTGAGCAAATAGTATGTGGAAGTAGTGTTAGTAGCTGTTTTTGCACTCCAATTATTAGTCTGTGTAGTATGTTGTTTTTTTTTTTGTTTCATCCAATTCATTTGCTGTAATAAGAAAAAAAGAGAAGAAGTCATGAAATGTTGTTATTGATTGTGAGACATTTTTGTTACGTGTGAAAGGGAACTTATTTATTCGATATGATTCAAGCTTTTTTAAGCATACAATTTTTTGTAACACAGTTCTTCCGTCTATTAAAAACATACTAGTAAAAAAAGGAACAATAAATAGGGATTTTCGGAATATCTCGATTACAGCGCCACCTAGCGGGATAATTTTTTTAAAACACACTTTTGGGTTGTATAAAAATACATACCTAGCTACATATACCAAAGATAAGTGCCAAAAAACTAATATAATCGGACCATAAATGCGGATTTTGCCAAATTAGCGACTTTGGCCTCATCTAGCGGAAAAACATGTATACTATGTCGAGAAGCCGAATCTAAGGAATAAGCTGTAAATTTTTTGCATAAATCCGTTTAATAGTTTTTCAGCCAATTTCTTACAAAATACCCCCTACAGCGTGCTGGTACCACCCTTCAGGCAAAAGAACTGGTACGTGATATATCACAAACCGGTCACAAAAAAAGTTACCTGTCACAGTTCCTATCCTTCACTATGAAAAAGACCTGCAACTTTAGCATGGAGTTGTCATTGGAGGTGACCAATTGCCACCGCATAGAAACTATTGGGGTAAATTGCGATGGGTTGAAAGAACAGTTTCTTTGACGACACTTGAGTGGTAGACCAGTGATGGGTTTATAGAACTGTTTCTTTGACGACACTTTAGTGGTAGACCGGTGATGGGTTGAGAGAACTGGTTCTTGACGACACTATAAAGCGTCAGCCTGTGCAACTCTGCGTGAAGGGATGCTATTGTGCCATATGCCCTAAGAAGAAGAGAAATCTCCATATTAATGGGTGTATTAACTGGGCATCGCCTTATTGGTAGGCACGCAGAAAGACTAGGTGTGCCCTACCGACGATGCTGTAGGAGTTACAGAGGGTCGTTGTTGTAGGGGGTCCGTTTTCATCGGTTGAACGGTCCTCTTGGGGGCAATTGTCACCGTTTGCCTTAAGGTAGTACAAGTTATAAGTTTGGCCACACGTAACGGCACAAAATAATCGAGATAGATAAAGGGTTCCATATATGAAAGTTCTTAGGCTGAAAAGAGGAGTTGATTAAGGCTTGTCCGTCCATCTGTCCCTCCGTGTACACGATAACTTGAGTAAAAATAATAGTATAATTTGATTGTTGTTGTTGTTGTTGTTGTTGTTGTTAACAATGCATTGCCCTGCCTAGAGTGTATGATCATTCTGAAGATTTTCATCCGGCTCTACTAACGGGAGTCCAGGGAAACGCGCAGTTTCAACAGGGTTGGACCTGAGAGACAGAGGGATTAGAAGAGTAGGTTCAATTGGACAGTTGAAGAAATGTAGCGTATCATGGGGGTCCTACCACATGCAGGGCATGTGCTGTGAAATGGTATCATTCAAGAGTTTAACCTCACACTGTATCCAGACCGCAGCTGTGCCTTCACCAATATCGGGTGGAAGACTGTTTAAACCTGTTTCACAGGTCGAGATCCGACAAACGGCAAGGTAATATGACGCCGGATCTTGTCATAATGCTTACGGAGATGTATCTTTATGTCTCTTTGGGGCGGATCTGTGTCCAAAAGATGACGGTTTGGATGTCCTGGCTTGTGGCCGTTCAGAAGGATTCGCCTGCATTTCCGCATGCTCTCTTACATTGAGCAGTTTTGCCTCTTGATGGAGGTGAGACTCAAGAGACATGAGGAGACTTCCCGTAGCAGTTCTGATGGCAGTATTTTGACAGACTTGTAACTTCGTTCAGTTGGTGTTATGCACGTTAGGCTACCATACGGGTGCAGCATAGTCAAAGTCAGCAACGTTTCTGTATCTTTTCCCCAAGTACTGCCCGCAAGTGACTTGAGCATCTTGTTGCGACCTCGTACCTTTGGGTGGCTGACAGTTGGTAGCTTAGTGCCATCAACCTAAATGTCTAATTCGTTTCTCACTTGGTGCGTCCATGTCGTAAAGAGTGTCGCCGTATATTTAGTCGGTGATATTTTTTTTGTGGCACTCATGTAGCGAGCTCTACCCGGAAACCTACATCGAAAACTCGAATTTTTATTTGAAAGGGCGCAGCTGCACATGCATTGCTCATACACTTTCTTTCACCTTTGTTTACAAAAATGTTTGATAAGCCTTCTGAGTAATTTATTTATGCCCAAGTCAACGATTATTTATTTTTCATACAGCGCTAACTGAAACTTCAAACCGATTGAGCATTTAAAAAAAATCCTAAATGTCTCATTAATATCATTAGCAAACATATCGTATTATGAAATGAACATATAAATTAATGCACAAATATTATTATCAATCAATGTCAGTGGAGGAGTACTTTGCTGATGAGATTATTGCACATTTAATGTTAACTACTGTTCACATTTTGAAGTCAATAAAAAAAATAACTGTTAATCCAACCAATAAATATAAAGTAAACAAAAAAGTATGTGAGTAATTTAACAATGTCAAACGCACTTAATTGGAGGTGAACTTATGTGAAGAAAGGTGTGAAGTACCTACCTACTTGAATATGGACAAAAAATAAATAAATCTATATTTATGTATATTAGGGTTTGATATAAAAAAAGCTAGATAGTTTTTTTTGTGTTTTCTGCGCATTCTATATCGAGGGAATTGCCTTCTATATATTACTTTTAGATCCTCGAAGTCTTAGAAGTCCTTGTTTATATTTTTTTCAAGCCCAGTCTAATAGACATTTTTTAAGTATTTTTGCAAAAACTCACAGTTGAGTATATAATTTGCGGTTTCACCCTAACTTATAGTTTTTTTTAGTACTGTTCTGATTTATGTTCGCTTCAACGTAACAGTCAACGTATTTACAGGCACACATACGATGTCTACAGAAACATGTGTTTTTCGTTGAGTAAGTATAACACGTTTTAATGTTAAAGATAAGTAGCTAAGTGAGTTTATACCAAATAAATCCGGTGAGAACTTGTCACTGATTCATAAGAAAACTTCATATATTAAAAGTATATTACCTACACACGCAATTACTTTAAAAAAAAAAGTGCATTTGTTAGCTCTTTCGTTAATTTATGTAAATATAATTATATGTGCTGATACTCATAAGGACAGACTAATTACTCTGGACCACGAATTTCAACTTTTTCGCTTTACCAGAAATGCCGTTATGAAATTCGTATGTAAAATCACCCCCTGATTTCGAAAATTGAGTTCATTTTTGATTCTATGGTACCGTTTTTGAGATATTTGCAATTTACCGTTATTCGAAAAAACCAAAAAGATGGCGCCCTTTAATTGCGTATATCTCACGAACGGGTCAAGCAATTGCAAAAAAGTTTACAGAATCGGAAAAACGATAAAATTTGCTATAAATGCATCATACATTGTTTTTTGCTCAACCAGATAGTTTTCGAGATATTAGCTTGTCATTTCATATTTTTGTTTTTTTTTTATGAAAAAATATGAAAAAAATTACTCTTTGCGTGGGCAGCATTCCAAAACCACAACTTTTTTTCTAGATATTTTTTCTTTACGTAGAGCTCTGTTTTATTAGAAAAAAGATAAGCTATCATCGAAGAAAATCGATGCAAAACTACGTAAGTTATAAACGATCAAGTAAAAATACCCAGGTTGCGCAACTTCAATGTGTGATGTATACATACATATTTTAAAGGTATAAAGTGCAAATGGGATATTATCCGGATAAACGAATAACACCATAACAATGATAATACTTTTTCTTTAAATAAATCAAATAGTACTTTTAATACTCGAATTGTTTTATAGTAGGTAGAGTGGTTGCTTCGAAAGGAAGAGTGGTTGGGTTCGAAAGTGCTGTAGGCATGTAGTTATAAACATGTATTTCCGTCACTTATGTGTAAGTATGCAGGTAGATTTTCAAAATTATAAGAAAATTTTTAAAGCCGACATCTAAAGCAGGTAATATTTTCTTTTCCCGGCTTCGTATAAAAAGGAACCTTTCCGTCTAGGTAAGATTTGATTTTTTCAATTTTATTTTTGTTCCGAGTATAAATATGAGTTAAGGCGCCTTGAAACTTCAAAACATCTGCAAGGCTCGCCGGAGATAGTTCAGTTCATAAGTCGAATTTCAAAACCGTGATTTATTAAAAAAAAATAAAATGAGTAAAAGGACGCGAGAATTTGAGTGTGATAACGATCCAGATATGTTCTGTTTCATGTGTTGCCAATATACTATCATAAGGCTACGACGAGTGTTCTCAGATCGTATCAAAACTTTATACTCCAAGTATTTTGGCATTGAGCCTAAAAATGCTGAAAAACCATGGACACCGAACACTTTGTGTACATCGTGTCGAGTAGAATTGATTCAGTCGAAATCAGGACAACAAAAAAAATTTGCTACACCAATGATATGGAGAGAATCTACTTGCCATTCAAAGGAGTGTTATATTTGTCAAACGAAAGTGCTTGGCGTTGGAAGATCAAGAAGAGTAACTTGTGCCAGCGTACCATCAGTGACATTACCAGTACTACATTCAACGACAGTTGCGGATCCAGTTCCATTGTCAACAGTAATATCTGAGTGCGGGGAATCAAGTTGTACTGAATTTCGCGTGGGAAACGAGAGAAACGTTCGGCGAAAGGTTTCATCAGCAAATGAAATTAATTGAGAATCGATATCAAGGATTCTGGGACGTCGCAATGATGGGTGATTACTGCTGGTTTCTCATAAGAGAAACCGATCCTAAACTGAATAAGCGTCAAAGTAGAACACATAATTATTTCGACTACATAGTAAAATCAAATTAAGATAAAGATTGTTAGAATATAGTATAAACATAAATAAATTTAAAAAAAGTAAAAAATATGGGTAATTTCTTTCATGAATTAAACTTTGAACTCAATAGAAACAGAGCATAGCTTGATATTTCTCTCTTTCTTATACCATACCTACGTTTTGAGCTATACGTTGAAATTGCGCAACCTGGGTATTTTTATTTGATCGCTTATAACTTACGTAGTTTTACATCGATTTTTTTCGATGATAGCTTATCTTTTTTCTAATAAAACAGATCTCTACGTAAAGAAAAAATATCTAGAAAAAAAGGTTTGGTTTTGAAATGCTGTCCACGCAAAGAGTAATTTTTTTCATATTTTTTCATAAAAGAAAACAAAAATATGAAATGATAAGCTAATATCTCGAAAACTATCTGGTTGAGCAAAAAACAATGTATGATGCATTTATAGCAAATTTTATCGTCTTTTTGATTCTGTCAACCTTTTTGCAATCGCTTGACCCGTTCGTGAGATATATGTAATTATAGGGAGCCATCTTTTTGGTTTTTTCGAATAACGGTAAAATGCAAATATCTCAAAAACGGTACCATAGAATCAAAAATGAACTCGATTTTCGAAATCAGGGGGTGGTTTTACATACGAATTTCATAACGGCGTCTCTGGTAAATTTTGGCCGTCGACCAGTGTTACCTTTAAGAGAGATAATCATTCTCACATATGATGAAAATTGTCGAAAAACAAAAGGTACTTTCTCCTGCGCCTTTCCCGATCGCTAGGGTCCATATTAGAAATGTAGGAACTCAAAATTTGACACTAATAAGTAAAGGCAATCGAAACTCCACTCTATTTAATCACTTTAATTATCCCTATAAGTGGCAATAATAATACAATTTGATTTGATTTGGCACATTTCTGTCAAATTAGTACGTTTATTGCTCTGCAAGTCAGTAGAGTATTTGTACAATTTTATTGGCTTCTCAAACAAAATATAGCAATTAGTTTTTATAATTAAATGAAGAGATCCAATAAATCAATGGCGACCAATTGAACATTGTGAAGTGTGATTAAGGTGGGAGTTTCTAACAAATCAATACATTTGTAAATATGTATAAATACACAGCAGTTAAAAAAAGTACTAGCAAACATCACACATGTTGGAAACTTCATTTTATTTTTCTTTTATTCTTTGTTTTATATTATTTCAGTTTATTTTGTTTTGTCTTATTTTACTTTACTTTAACTTATTTTATTTTATAGTATTATACTTTACTTTATTTTTTATAATTTTTTATTTTTTTTTTAATTAAATTCATTTTACTTTATTTTAATTTAATTTATTAATTTTAATTTATTTTATTTTATTTTAAATTATTTTTTAATTTAATATTATTTCTTTGATTTTTTTATTTTCCTTTTTTATTTTATTTTATTTCATTTTATTTTATTTTATTTTATTTTATTTTATTTTATTTTATTTTATTTTATTTTATTTTATTTTATTTTATTTTATTTTATTTTATTTTATTTTATTTTATTCTATTTTATTTTAATTTATTTTAATTTTAGTTGTTATTATTGGTCATTATATTCTGAACATTGAAAATTTTTGTGGACTTTTGACCTGTCGAATAATTTTTATCAAATTATTCTTCTGAGTTTTTTGGCGAAAACAAGTTGAAAAATGCTACATACAATACCAACTACGATGATTGCAATTTCGATCTTGTTGAAGGATCTTGTCAAACCGCTTTGTATTGTTGCTTTTAGAAATTTTAGCATCACCTTTTTACTGGTCATCGAACCAAGGAGATTAGGAATTTTCTAAAAACCGCAGTGTGTAACCATTACACCAAAGAAGAATAATTTGATAAAAATTATTCGACAGGTCAAAAGTCCACAAAAATTTTCAAAGTTAATTTATTTTATTTTTTAATTTTTTTTTTATTTTTTTTACTTTATTTTATTTTATTTTACTTTATTTTATTTTATTTTTTTTTATTTTAAGTTATTTTTTATTTAATATTATTTTTTTCATTTTTTTATTTTTATTTATTTTTTAGTTTTTTATATTTCTTGTATTTTTTTTCCTTTTTTTAATTTTTTAATTAATTTAATTTTTTTTAGTTCTTTTTATTTTTTTTAATTTATTCTATTTTTTATATTATTTTATTTAACTTCATTTTTTTTTAATTTTTAATTTTTTTTTGATTTTTAATTTTTTTAATTTATTTTATTTTATTTTATTTTATTTTATTTTATTTTATTTTATTTTATTTTATTTTATTTTATTTTATTTTATTTTATTTTATTTTATTTTATTTTATTTTATTTTATTTTATTTTATTTTATTTTATTTTATTTTATTTTATTTTATTTTATTTTATTTTATTTTATTTTATTTTACTATACTTTTTTAATTTTTTTTAGTTCTTTTTATTTTTTTTAATTTATTCTATCTTTTATATTATTTTATTTAACTTCATTTTTTTTAATTTTTAATTTTTTTTTGATTTTTAATTTTTTTAATTTATTTTATTTTATTCTATTTTATTTTATTTTCTTTTATTTTATTATATTTTATTTTATTTCATTTTATTTTAGTTTATTTTATATTATTTTATTTTATTTTTCTTTATTTTATTTTATTTTATTTTATTTTATTTTATTTTATTTTATTTTATTTTATTTTATTTTATTTTATTTTATTTTATTTTATTTTATTTTATTTTATTTTATTTTATTTTATTTTATTTTATTTTATTTTATTTTATTTTATTTTATTTTATTTTATTTTATTTTATTTTATTTTATTTTATTTTATTTTATTTTATTTTATTTTATTTTATTTTATTTTATTTTATTTTATTTTATTTTATTTTATTTTATTTTATTTTATTTTATTTTATTTTATTTTATTTTATTTTATTTTATTTTATTTTATTTTATTTTATTTTATTTTATTTTATTTTATTTTATTTTATTTTATTTTATTTTATTTTATTTTATTTTATTTTATTTTATTTTATTTTATTTTATTTTATTTTATTTTATTTTATTTTATTTTATTTTATTTTATTTTATTTTATTTTATTTTATTTTATTTTATTTTATTTTATTTTATTTTATTTTATTTTATTTTATTTTATTTCATTTTATTTCATTTTATTTTATTTTATTTTATTTTATTTTATTTTATTTTATTTTATTTTATTTTATTTTATTTTTTACACTGCTAGTATAAATGGCGATCGATTGATGTCGCTCTAGTTGTCGATAAGGTAGTATAAAAAATAAAAAAAAAACAAACAAACAAAATAAAATGAATACATACTAAGTGAACATGATGGATATAAGCTAGCAATAATCTCAACGCAGCTTGGTGTAAGAGGTACACACTGCGGGCTTCGAAATTCCTAATCCCCTTGGTTCTTGGTTCGATGACCAACAAAAGGTGATGAAAAATTTCTAAACATAAAGCCATTTGATAAGTGCCCTTGAGCAAGGCCGAAATTACGTAATCATGGTAGCTTGTAATTGTTGTTACTTTTCCATCTTGTTCACTAATAATAAAAACATAGAATAATTTAAGAAAAAAATTATTCACAAACGGTCAAAAGTCCACCGAAGTTTCAAAGATTCTCAAATTAATGACCACAAACTCATAACATACATACTTATTTTATTTTATTTTATTTTATTTTATTTTATTTTATTTTATTTTGTTTTATTTTGTTTTATTTTATTTTATTTTATTTTATTTTATTTTATTTTATTTTATTTTATTTTATTTTATTTTATTTTATTTTATTTTATTTTATTTTATTTTATTTTATTTTATTTTATTTTATTTTATTTTATTTTATTTTATTTTATTTTATTTTATTTTATTTTATTTTATTTTATTTTATTTTATTTTATTTTATTTTATTTTATTTTATTTTATTTTATTTTATTTTATTTTATTTTATTTTATTTTATTTTATTTCATTTTATTTTATTTTATTTTATTTTATTTTATTTTATTTTATTTTATTTTATTTTATTTTATTTTATTTTATTTTATTTTATTTTATTTCATTTCATTTCATTTTATTTTATTTTATCCATATGGCTGGGTCCCGGGACTGACTTTCCTTGTGTTGGTGGTATCACAACGGGCCTTTCAAAACTGGCCTAAGTGTGCCTCTGCGGCAGCCACTTGAACCTAACCTAACCTATTTTATTTTATTTTATTTTATTTTATTTTATTTTATTTTATTTTTATTTTATTTTTTTTTTAATTTTATTTTTTTCGTATTTTTAAAAATTTTTTTTTACTTTATTTAATTAAATTTTTTCATTTTACCATATATTATTTTATTTTATTTTTTTATTTTTTTTTATTTTATTTATTTTTTTCAATTTAATTTGTATTTTTTCTTTTTTTTCATTTTACTTTTTTTGTTCCCTTTTTATTTTATTTATTGTTTCTGTTTTTTATTTTTTATTTTTTTTTTCTTTTTTCTTTTTTTCTGTATTAGGTATTTTATTTTTTTTTTTTTTCTTCTATTTTTTTATTTTATTTGGTTTATTTTTAGTATTATTATTTTTATTTTTTTATTCTATTTTATTTTATTGTATTTTATTTTATTTTGTTTTTTTCTATTTTTTTAATTTTATTTTTTTTTTCTTCATTTTAGACATTTTACTTTATTTTATTTTAATTAATTTCTTTTCAGTTCATGTTATTTTCTTATTTTTATTTATTTTAATTATAATATTTTTTTATTTTTTTGAATTTTTTTTTATTTAGAACTTTTTTTTGCCAACCAACTCTAACTACACGTGCGTAAATATGAAACATATGTTTATTTACTATATACAATATTATTTAGCTGATAAAAATTTTGTATACATACATCTTCATGCATGCTATATACCCAGCACATGATAGATACAATAGCTCATTTTTATATGTATGTACATTAGGGTGGTCAAAATGTTTTCCAGTCTTGCCACCTAGGTCAACTATATCGCAAATAAATTTTTATCCCGATTGGTGATGGGTTAGGCATGTCGAATGGAGGTGAAAGTTCAGATTTCCCTATGGAGACTCAAAATATAAAAGTGATTTTTATTTTTATCTAATATTCTAAAAGCAGTATAGTTGGGGATATACAAATACAAAATTTGGTTCCGATTGGAAACGCCTATTGCGTGTCGTAGGAGGTTTAAGTTTTGTGTCACCATGGGGCAATCTGAAATTTTACACCCGTGCGTCACGCCTTAATCGTTTCCAGTCGCGACCAAAATTTGTCTGTGATATCGCGGGCTATATTACTATCGATTTGGAGGTTGAGCCTTTGAAAATCTGACGATAAAATTGTCTCCCTAGAAATAAGGACCACCCTAAGGTACATATAATATTCCTAGCTGATAAGTGCACAACCAAAATCTAATTAGAAGCATATGTTTGTCCTTTTCAACTGAGTTTTATTTTTTATTTTTTTTTTTCACTCTGCAACAAAACCACGCATGCCAATCTGTCATGTTGTCTGTCATTTGCGACCCACTGATCACACAGCGTGAAACTCTTGATAAGTGTACGTCTTACGTAATCATCTTCTTATAATTTTACTGTTCATCTTTACTTTGTAATTGAATGTTCTGTTAAAGATTGCGCTATTTGAAGAAGACCCAAATTGCTTTACCAACATACATACGTGGTTGATAAGAAGTATGTGCGGAAATGTTCAGAGACTCTGTGACGAATGACAGAAGCTGTCAAGAGCGCATAGATTTTCTGCTCGTTTTTCAATAGCTGGCGATGACAAATCGCACCACCAAATGAGAGGTCAGTTTTCAAAAAAAAAAAGTTTATATCAAGCTCTCCTACTCAAGTGTTATCACAGGATTGCCACCTATTTTATATAAATATATTTTTTTTCTACACATCCGCTTTTGTTTGAAAACAGTTTAACCCATTTGGATAAGGCTTTAAATATAGAAAATAAGCCATATTAGATTTATTTGTTTCCATACCCACATCAGTAACTAGAAAACTAAACTATATGGCAACCTTGAAAAACATAATTTCATAGTGCATAGTTAGGAAAAAATGTTATCAACCGAGACGAAGCAGAAGATAATAGATTTTTCGGCTTTTTTTATTGAGTGCAAACTGCAGGCGAACACGCTTGGCATTGAGTTTTGTTTGCATATAAGCTTACATATGTGCAAAAATTTTATATATCAACATTAGACTGGATCAAATAATTTTTTTTAACAAAAATTTATATAGTCGCCATAAATCTAAACTGGGAACGATAGGCTTCTGGATTTCGGATCTGTGACCTTTACAGTATTTTTTCCGCCTTTGAAAAAAATTATCAACTTATGCAATTATAATATTTATGAAAACTCAATGAGCATATTTATGAGTTTAGAGCAGTACAACTTTAACCTGTTAACAGTATAGCCTATACAGTTCCAATTTTATGTAATCGGCCGGCTGCTAATATCAGTACAACGTCACACTGTTAGTAGTATTGTCTAAATGTAGGCAACGCTTACAGATCCAATTTTAATGTAATGAATGTACAGCTCCAATTTTATGTAATCGGCCTGCTGCTAACATTAGTACAACGTCATACTGTTAGTATAGCCTAAATGTAGGCAACGCTTACAGATCCAATTTTAATGTAATGTAATGTACAGCTCCAATTTTATGTAATCGGCCTGCTGCTAACATTAGTACAACGTCATACGCCTAAATGTAGACAACGCTTATATTTATTTTTGTCAAGTTATGTTGCTAACGCCGAACCTTTTAACATTGAAAAAAGTCCGTTACGAACTTTTTTAACATTAACATTTTTTTTTATTTCACTCCCACCGCCAAGGCCTGCGATAAAATCTATGCAATAGCTTAAAAATATTTTTAAACCAGTCTAATGTCCATCGCTCATGTCTGCAGGCTTATAATGGCTTATAGATGTCAACAATCATTTTTGAGTGGCGATCAGATTTATGTTACCAAGCCAAAATAGCTGTCTTTTCCTAAGGCAACATACGCTGCTTTCATATTGCCACAATTATATCCATATCTTTTAGTGATGCTAATACCGAAATTCGGTACCTACTTTTTGAGAACGGAATATCTCAGAATTCTTTGTACTTTTTCGTATGTGGGAGAGGTCCACGGAATGGGAAAGAACAAGTTAGGGACTTCAATTGGAAATAGTTTTCGCTCGGAAAAATTTATATTTTAATTATATTTTGGGATCACATTTGTGAAATTACTGATTTTAATTCTAGGATATCTAGGAGACATCACGCCCCAATATAAACTACTTTTTATCAAATGTTTGACACAGATAACATAGGTAAATGTTCTAATTTCAGCTATTTTCTAGAAGAACTTCCATAAGTATATGACTTGAAACTTGTTTGACAGGTGACACCTCCGCTTTCCAATTCTTCCAATTTCCCTGTAGAGGTATACATAAAAGGTATTTAAAAATAAATTTTCCGAGGGTGTCTGAGTGGTCCTTCTATCTGTTCGTAAAAATTCTTCGCTTCGTAAAATATTTTTTTAACGACGAAATCCCGTGATCACCATGTGATATCACAAAAAAAAACTGTCATCTCTAATACATAATCACTTGCCAATTCTTTTAGCATACGCGACCGACCCCAACACGGTGTGGTAGAAACGATTAAATGGTATTGTAGCTTGATCAATGATTTTGCGAAGGAAGAAAAAAACATTTTAAAAAGTAAAACAACGAAAGCAAAGTTCGAAATTATTGCGAATCTCATAAATATGCAAAGAATTTTTTTAGCAGACAAGTTTTAAATAGACGCTGTGATAAATTAGTGTCGACATTTTAGATTGAAGTTTCTTTTGTTTAATTATTTTATTGTTTTCCAATTTTTATTATAACTTAGCTGTTAGTGTATATATTAGGGTGGTTCTTATTTGTAGGGAGACAATTTTATTATCAGGTTTCCAAAGGTCAACCCCTAAATCACACAAATTTTGGTCGTGGAGGGTTAAAGATCAGACTACCCCCTGTGACAAGCCTTAGGTGTTTCCAATCGAAAACAAATTTTTGTATGTGATATCTCAGACCGTAGTGCTATCAATTTTGTGTCCATGGGATTGTCTGAATCACCTCTGCGGCACGCCTATGGCGTTTCCAACCGGAACCAAATTTTTAATGTGATATCTCCGACCATAGTGCCATAGATTACGAGTATTTCGAGATTTCTAAAGGGCAATCTGTAATCGAGCCCCATACGACACGCCTTAGCCATCTGCAATCGGCATGAAAAGTTATGTGAGATATAATTGACCGTGGTGCAACCTATCTAGGGAATGAGACTGGAAAAAATTGTCCATTTGATTATAAGGACCACCCTAGTATACACTTTTTTTTATCATATAACCTTGAAATGGAAAGTTTTGGACGATATCTAACTGGAATTTCTAAATATAATTTCAGTTCTCCGAGCACTCGACTCGAAAAGCCTCCCACCCCAACAATTACGTAGCTCTCCTTCAATATCTAGAGGAAATATCACTCCCTTAAGTTTAAGGAGCTGGCTCAAAACTAATACACCTAACAAAACGAGCGATTAAACAAGTGGTCCATCAGAATTGAGAGTCCAGCCAATACATTTCTCGTACTAATAAAACGCGCTCCTTCCGTTCGACCCTACTATGTTTCTTCGAGGACTACATAGGGTATTTTTGGACAATTTGAGGCTTTTTTTCGAATGTGGAAAGTGTATTTTCGGAATCATGTCAGCACAATTTAATCGGAACCATTTCGGTCACCGGTTTAAAAAAAAAAAAACACTATCTATAAAATAAGTCAGTGGTTCAAGAAAAAAGGCACGAGTTGGTCATTCATTCAATTTTGGGTATTTTGGAACGACTTCAGGTTTTCTCTCGAGTTCGAAACGTATTATTGTGGGCATACTTTTTCGAAAACATTTCTGAATAAAAAATAGAGGAACTAAGGCTTCCGGCGGGCTGGATCCAAAAAAGTTACTGATTTTCCGAAAAAAAGTTACTAGTTTAAATTTTTCGAAAAAAAAATTATTTTACCCAGAGAGTCACCTGCGGAAAAAATCATTGTCTACATAAAATCACTGATTTAAAAAAAAGTGACTGATTCCAAGAAAACTGGTTTAAAATAAGTCACGTTTTAGCAAAAAGTTGAAGGTTCGAAAAAAAAAATAACTCGCTAAAAAGAAATCATGGACCCCAAAAATTCACTGTGTCCAAATAAAGCAGCGAATTGAAAAAAATCACTGATTCTAAAGAACTCACCAGCAACCAATAAAGCCACTGAGTGTCTCTAACAAATATATGGGTTTTTTTTTCAATTCACTGATTCTAAAAAATCACTGATACAAAAAAGTCACGGTTTCTAAAAATATCACTGGTTACAAAAAACTCACTGATTCCAAAAATATCAAGGGCACGTCACTAACTCTAAAAAAGTGGCTTGTTCGAAAAGGTCACTGGTTCTAAAAAATATCACTGGTGACAAAAATTCACTAATTCCAAAAATGTCAAGAGCTCGTCAGTGATTCTAAAAAGTTGATTTTTAAAAAAGTCACTGGTTCTAAAAATATCACTGGTGACAAAAACTCACTAATTCCAAAAATGTCAAAGGCGCGTCACTGTTACTAAAAAAGTTGCTTTTTCCAAAAAAGTAACTTGTTCTAAAAACGTCATATGGTCTAAAAAGCTTTGGGTTCTAAAAAAGAAATTTATTGCAAAAAATTCACTGGTCACTGGATCCAGAAAATTTATCGATTCGGGTTGCTTGAATAAGGAATGTCCACAAGAATCTAAATTAGAAATGTTAGACCATTAAAAAAATAAAAAATAATCTTAAAATTTTAGATTGGATTTTTTGGCATTCTAAAAAATGTGGGTATCCTAAAAAAAATCTGAGTGGAAGGAACACCCTACTTCAAATTATTTTTGAAAAACGTCTATTCCAACCGAAATTCAATACATCTGCAGGTGAGAATGGTCTTCTGAGAAAAGACGTTCTTCAAACAAATTCTGAAATGTGATTATGTTCCAGACAATCGTCGATATGTCTACACATACAGACGAAATCATTTTTTATTTTCTGTTATATACCTAGGTGCAGAGGTACCTAAGTTGTCTTTCTTTGTAACAACACAGTTCAATGCCTTTTGATTAGAGTGATCGCTCTGAAAAAATTTAAATCAAATCACTTTAATACAAATTTAGCCAAACAGAAACGTTCTTTGGCATAAAATCGTTTTCGAAAAAAATACACAAAATTTACTATGCAAAACGTACCACCTCAGTTGTTGAACTACATATGTATGCACAGAGGGCACACACATCCACATGCACTCTCGAACGCGCGCCTCTGAACAAAAAAAACGCAACTCAACCGAACACAAAATCAAAAATCAGAAATCGCGTGTAATACTATTGAACGACATAAACAAACTGAACAGCAACACAAAATGAACAACAGTCAAAGATCCGGCAGCAAAAGATTGAATGGCATACAAAAACAAGCTAACAGACAACCCTATAGAAGATATCAAGAAAGAAGGGGGTGGTTAAAAGTAGCAATACATACTATGTATGTATGTAACAGCAACAGGCTCTTTGATTGAAGAGGTTGCCATACTTGCCTTGAGTAAAAAATCCAAACTAATTAAAATTGGGACATTTTTTGTCACAAAAGGAGATACTTTTATGTATATACTAGCTGGTGCCCGCGACTTCGTATGCGTAGCTTAGGTATTGAAATTAATCAAATGGTTTTTGTGGAAATATTCGTCGATACCTCCGAAACCGGTCGAGCTATCGAAATTTCAAGATATCTCCCAAACTATTTCAGATATTTCAATGAATCGCATATTATAGCACTGATTGTCACCTTTCGTTTGACACCTATATTTTACTTAGACATTTTTGGTCACCCCGGTCCACATATTGGGCGATAACCCCCAAACCCGTTGAGATATCGCAAAAAATAATATCTTAAACTTTAAGTTGAGCGTCTAGCAATCCAACGATTCTATTCCATTCTGTACTTTTACAGTGTTACGACCACAAACATGCAGACAGACATGGTCCACATATTGGGCGATAACCCCCAAACCCGTTGAGATATCGCAAAAAATAATATCTTAAACTTTAAGTTGAGCGTCTAGCAATCCAACGAAAAAATTTACATTCAATTCCATTCATTACTTTCAGAGTGATACGGCCACAAACATACGGACAGACAGACACACAAAAATTTTTAAAATGGTTGATATGGATTCTACTCGCTTAATAATGCTTCCCACTGCCATATACAGACATCAACCTGTTACAATTTTATTATATGTAGACATAAATATGTATCTTAGAATTTCTTTCTGATTTTCAAAACGGCCTATCTGAACAAAAGTCGTTACACATTTAGCTGAGGTATTACGTTTTTGTATCAACTTTTGAAGTCGAGATAATGTGTTTTCGACAAATGTTTAGATATAGAATGATTTCCACTCATACCTATTTATCTTCATTATAGTCACATTTAAAATCGTTTTATTAGTACTTTTTTTAACCCAAATTTGTCTATGTTAAAAAGTCTGTCAAGTGGCAGCACTCCCACTGTTAAATTACAGAGAACTGCAATGTCTAGAATATTGAGAGAATATATTAACATTATACATTCATACAAACATTTGTCCGAATATATGTGTGTGTAGGTATATGCAATTAATTGTTTACTTTGAAAGACGGGCAGAAACAAGAGAATAAGTAATTCGACTTACACACATACATACATACATACGTGCCTGTAAATAAATCCAAAACAGCTGGCTTAATCATACCAACAAACTTCCCAAATGATAATATTGGGTATAAAAAAAATAGATTATCCTTGCATGCCAACTTGCCTATCTATGTACATTAGGGTAGCTCACAAAAAAAAAATATGTCACCCTTTTTGAATTCACTTCACCATTTTAAAACAAATTCCAAATACCGCAGAGAATAAGTAACGCTTTCACGTCCAAACGATCATTCCGAAATCTCACTGACATTGAACGACATTTAACCCCTTTCTAAAACTTATGAAGCAAATTGTAAGTGACAAAATCAAAATTGTGCAGGAAGGCAAAAAATCCCTGATCCTCGATAGCGTTTTTCCGCAAAATTATTAATTTTTTTTTATATTATTAATTTTGAGGTTCAATTCAATCAAAGAGTATATAGGGTCCTTTTAACAATTCCGTCGGAGCTCGAAACTGAGAATTTAAATTTTTTTGAGAAATGCATTCAAAATTTTCTTTTTACATCGAGCTCCATTATAAAAATTAAATTCAAAGGCGTACATGGACGCCATTTTCGTACATTTGATCATTGATCTCAATATCCCAAGAAACAAAAATTTTGATTTACATCTCTTTACAATAGAACGTTCGATACTTATTCCAAAGCGAAGCAGAAATACATTTTGTAGGTAATTTTTAATTTAATTTAATTTTCGCACACCCTAATGTACAAACACTGCCCTGCACGGCTATGTTAATACCTATGCATGCACAAGGTAGGTAAACAGCTAAGTCACTGTGACAGCTGTAAAGCAAAAGTATTAGACGGTTCCGAAAAAAATCTGTTTAGCCAAAACAGTCCTTTAAGCTTCGCTTTGTTATAATACAACGAGGTCATATCAAGGACTCAAACCGAAACTGTAACCGTAACCAGGCGCGTACCTATACAGAGGAGGGGTCCAGGGGTTCCGGACACCCCCCGAAATTCGCAAGCTGGTGCAATTTTTTTGTCTGTGACTGTAGAAAAGAAAATTTGGAAAATGAATCCCAAACTCATGGGATAATATTTTTTGATTTCCGGTCAAATTAGACATTTGAAATAACAAAAATTGTGACAGAGACAAAATTTGTAGAGAAAGAAACCTTCAGAAAGAAAACTTCAAAAAAAAAGTTATTTGAGGTCAAAGGTGAACATTTAGGGTTTTACGAATTTTTCTCTTATACGGTAATTTTTTCGAAAAATTATCTTCGACCGAGCTGTACACCTGAAAATTTACTAGACGCTGTATCTCCCATATGGGGTAAAATTCCTCCACCTCAAGTGGACCACCTAAATCGCGATTTGAATGAAATTTGGTGAAAGTGATTTGCTATGTAAGAAAAAAATATAACCAAAGGTCGAGCAAAAATATTGGATGTTTACAACAACGCAATTTTTTGTGTGTAAGCTTTTTTGCTTTAAATTAGAAGGCATGTAATTGACATGCTAAGAAGGAACATGGAGACCGTTTTCTAAAGTATTGTTTCTATTATTTTCGAATATAAATAAAAAAAAAAATTTATTGAAAAAATTTAGTAAAAATTTTATCAATTTTTTTTTCCAAATTTGTACATTTCTAATATTTTTTTTTAACTTTAATTTCCTTTAAAATTATACCTTTAATTTTAATTATAGCTTTTTTATAATGGAACTAGCAAACTTTTGAATGTTCTTTCAAAAATAATTAATTTTTTCTTTTTTCTAGTTCTCTAGGCTTTGATAAATTTGGTTCGAGTCTGCGCTAGTAACAAAATTAAACTTTAGCAAAGTCATTTCCATTTTCCATACAAAATGGTTATTATGAAAAAAAAATGTGTTGACAACACAAAACCTTGAATATCTCAGTTCGAGAAGAGGTGGACTTAACCACTTGTGCTTTAAGGGGCTCATATGTAGATCAGAGTCATGGACAGTGCCAAAAGAAGATAAGATGTACTCAAGATAAAAAGTCTCCGAACGATTTATGGTCCCTCTCGCCGACGATTGGATGCGTATGGAAATATGGCTAGAAAAGAATCTGTGTAAATTTAAAGAAAAATAAATTTTTCTGAAACGGTCTAATGTATGTACATATGAACGCTAACATATCGCACACATGGATCTATTCGATTAACACAAAAAATAAATTTTAATTCAGCCATATATATACAGATTTAGGAACAAACTTTCCTACAAACATTCATGTATGTATGTTTGATCAAACCATTCTGTCTACCAGATTTCAAACCAATTAATTGTTTTGTATGGCTCTCATGCGTTTAACTGAACCACCACCTAACAGCCAGTTTAGCGGCAAACAAGTTGACCGAATTGAGAAGCAGAATATTACCAAGAATTGATAGTGATTTTATATGCCACAAAAAAAAGCAAGAAAACATACATCTGTAGGTATATAGATTCAGGCATAAGAATGATAACATTATTTGTAAAACCAGTTGAACTTGCTTTGAAATGTTGTAATTTGCATACAAACACATTTAACTATCAATGAGATTATTTCTACAAGTTATATCCAATGATACAGTATGGATATAAGATCGCTTGAAAATGAATACTTCATATCTGAATAAATGTCAAAACTTTGAACTTAAGACTCAACAGTACAACGAACCACAAATGAATACAGAAACCTGAGTTAAATACATATCTAAGTACTAAAAAAAAAAAATGAGGAAGAAAATACCATGCATTTCCAGGCAGAAGCTCGATCAGATAAGCCTGTCTAAAAAAGTTTGGTTTGAGCTCAGGACGTCCTTCGATCAAAAATTGTGTGGGGCTTACTCTGGACAAGACATTATTCTGAAAGCCGAATGTAGAATAAAAAGTCGGGAAGGCTCTTTCGAGTTCTTCTGTGACAGCACTCCATACGATAAGCATTGTGAAGTAACTAGACAAAATGAAGTGTGGGATACTCGGACTACAACTGACCACTGAAAAATGTTTCGAAAGCTTCCACAGTCTCTGGACATCCTAGTCTTTTCCAAAGCTTTAGATGTCGACGGCTGAATGAAAGATCACGCTACTTCAAAATATTTTTGAAAACCATCCTTTCTGAGAATTTATTTGAAGAACGCTCAAGCTAAGAACTTTTTTAAATGACGCCCTATTTTGAAACTTGGTTTAAAGGCAGTTTTGAATAATTTTTTGCAATAAAACAAGTTCTGAGATAGGGCGTTTTGGAAAATTCAAAGTGTGTGATCTTCCACACAGCCTTCGATGTAAATCACGGATATTCCGGACGCCCCAATATATTGTGGATTTTCAATGCCGGATGTTCTATATGGATTAATGTATTCTTACTCATAATTATGATTTTTTTAATTCCCTTTGTGTTAACAAATTATATATGTATGTATATTATATATTCTCTTAATACCCAGCAGGAAATTAAATAACCAGTGAACTGAACAAAAAAATGTACGAGTCCATCACAGAGATCTTTCCGAGAGGAATTTATTTCTCAATCGCTCACTTAAGGCCGGAGATACATACATAAAACTTTGCGGACGACTTCGCCTTTGGCAATTAACTGCGTTTCACTTAAAACTATCCACTCAAATCAAAATAAATTAAAATGTCAAAAAAAACAGAATTTCAAAGTCGTAAAAAGTTTTGGTTGACTTTTCCTTTGACTTTGAAGTTCAAGTACTCATTGTGAGCACTTGCACGAAATTTGTATGCCATAGTTTTGCTGTCAAAGGAAAAGTCTGACGAAAAAGTTTTATGCAACTCCCTCTACGTCTATTAAAGCTTCAAATTTGTATATGTCAACAAAGAAATCGTTCATAAGCATAAATTTTTCCTACACGGTAAATAAATCGTAGTATAAGCACAAAAGCACGTGCATTAAATGTTCCCATATTGTGACTAATTTATTTAATGCAGATAAACAAAAGGGGGAAATGAATTGCATTAGGTACGCTGATTCAACAAACTTATAATTTCCCTGCAGCGAAAGCAACTAAACACTTGAAAACTACTTAACAACTAGTTGGTGCACCGTGCACAACTAGTCAGTGTTTTGCCTTTTTTTCCATATAAGCAACTGGTATTTTTAACGTGTTAATGTCCCACGATATGTCAATTGTCAGATTTCGACCAGAACATACCAGTCATCTACTATGTAGTTGTAAAATAACAGTCCTATACTAGTTCAACCTAGACTAGTAGGATTTCAAGTCCAAAAAGGACTAGTACGTAATATACTAGTCACATACTAGTCCAAGGAGCATTGAACCTGGAATAGTATGATTTCAACCAGAATTTTAATGACTTACTCTTTATTTTATTATTAGCTTTTTTATGTTTATTCTTAAGAAAGCAGCGACTATTTGTATTTACCCTATCACGAAAAAGCATCTGTGAATTATAAGGGAAAAAAGGAGCAAACGAAACGAATGAATTTCGTACTTTTTAACTGATATGATTTCATCCAGAAAAATCTAGTTGTTTACTAGTATGGAATGGATATTTCCTGACTAGTATGGGTTCAATGTATACTAGTATTTTTCTCACTAGTTTGAGGTTTCGCTGCAGGGTTGTAAACATAAAGGAATCCAGTATAACGGAAGTAAAGGTGAACTGGAACGTAAACAATTACGAAATGTAAACGAATCCCGATATATCTCGGAATTCGGAAGTTTCCCTTTCCGATGGAAGAGCTGATGAGAATCTAAAAATGTCACGGAAGAAAAAAAGCATAGAAGTCTAAATGTTATGGGTTAAATAATTTGAAATCCTTGTTTAGAAGTATCTAAAAATAGTTTGAACTTACAAAATTGTGTTTTTAATCAGTTTAAAAGAAAAAGGAAAAAAAAAACCACAATTCTTTTTAGCATGAACTTACCAAAAAATTTTGGAGTTTTATTTTGTGTAAAGGGGTTTTCTCAAATTTTGAAACCTGAAATAAAAATAAATAATTTTTGTTATAACTACAAAGAGCAAATGTTATAGGTACATAACGAAGAAATTAATCTCACATCGTAAGCAAAAATATTGGTAGGTTTACATCTCTTAAACTTTTCAATAAAACCTACCTACTCTTCTAAAACCAATTTCTATCTGGTCCAAACCTTTTGAAACTGTTCGTTTCCTGGGACTTCCCTTAGAATAACTTGATGAAAATCTTCGGAATGATCATACACTCTAGGCAGGTTGAAGCACTGCTAACAACAACAACATGGCATCATGGTAGACACCTGCCTTCAGCAGTTCTATATTGTGAGCTCGATTTTCGGTGAAGGCAACAAAGCAACGTGAGAAAGTTTAGTCTAATTTAGAACAAAGCTTTAATAAGATGAAGAGACACCTGGTTTGAGCGTTTAAGATACCTGAGTTCGATTTTCGGCGAAGTCAATATAAGAACTCTGAAAAATATTTTTTTTTTACTTTGACTCTCTTATTTTAGTTTATATATAGAGCAACAGCTTAAACAACAAAATTGTCTGTTAAAACAACAGTTAAGTTGAGGTTAACAATTTCAATGCAGTTAAATCAACAGCATTGAATAATGGAAAAGTGTTGACCATGATTTTGGTTGATATGATCAGCTCATTTTTCTCTGTGTAAGTAGAGCCAATCTCACTTTTGGCACATTTTTCAAGTTTGTGGTTTTGCAAATGTATTCATTTTATTCCCAGATCATAGTAGCTTTTCGGCACGAGCCGATTTGAAGTGAGCAGATTAAAGTGCCAAATTAAAACTGGTTGTCAATTGGATATGCAAATAAGCAGCTTATAGCTCGTAACTACATATACACGTGCTCAAAAAAAAAAAATCTTTAAAACTTTCGGCAAATAATCACTGCCAGACATCTAGTGATTAAATATAGACCGTTATACAATTAGCATAAGGACAGGGATCGGAAATAGTAGTTACCATTTTATTAAAGTCAGAAGTGTTTAGGTGAGCTCCATCAATGACATTATTGGGGTTTTCCTACTTTTAGGAAACAAAATTATATATATATATATAAATATTGGTTCTCTATGCTTATCAGCACATAGAAACATCATTGATAAAGGTATTTATCGATATATGTTTTTACTACAGGCATAGCTGATGAATGTAAAATTTATCTTTGTACGTTGGACTCAAGCTTTTTTTATTATTTAGAAAATAATTTTATCCATGATAATTGTTAATGAGGGTCCCTGCTATAAAGAGATAATTATGTTCGGTAACTTTAAAAAAGGCCTAATTCAATTAACAAAGCATGCTTTTACACTTTCACAAAATTAGCGAGCTCTTATCAAATTCCAAAGAAATCATTCTCTAAGCGATCTTAATAAACTTTCGTCAGTGAGGAATCTAAATTGAACTATTTTTAATTTTCCAAAGACTCAGCAGGCTTTTGGCGATACACACAGAGAAAATTGAGCTGGTAATGGATAAAAAGTGACAGTGATTTTAGTCATATCAAACAAAAAATGGTTATATCAACCAAAATATGGGTTGATTAAAAAAAAATCATAGTCAACTGTTGTTGTTGTTGTAACGAGGTGCTCTGCCCAAATGTCAGACACGGTGACCCCGCGTGTATTGCTCTTGGCCGGGTCAATAAAAAAAAGGCCCGGGTCGTTTCGGTACGATGGGTACAGCACAAGTACTGGTACCGTTCTCGTAGAACCGGCAATACGTAGAAACTAGCCGTGTAGGCCATGTAGGTCATTTAGCGTTACCCAGGGTGCGCCAACGGGGAGGCGACCTACTCTTACACCCCTATCATGGTCAACTCTTATCCATTACTAGCTTAATGGTAGATATGCAACACTAACAATATCGGACGTCCTCGATATTTCCAATACTCAAGTCAAAGTATATCGATGCATCCGTCATATATCGTTTGAGAAAGTAACGCCCAATTCTGGATCACGACATTGGAAAGCGTTTTGTGGATAAATAAGTACCGAGCTATAGTCGGTTTGGCACTAGCTCAAGCCCACTAACTTGATATTATTTTAAGAGAATTTTTGGAACTATTGTCGAATTTTTTTTAAACTATGTTCTGGATCGTTTCTAAATCGTATCACTGGAATAGTTTGGCACTATTTGAAGGAGCATTTTCTTCAACTGCCTTCCGGAATGCTCAGTTGTGGATCCTTTCGCAAATAATTTTTAAGAGCCGTTTGTAAACTATCTCAGGCTAATTTGAATACTATCTCTGGAATTTTTTTTCTTTGAAAATTTTGTTCAAGGTTGTTTTTGGATCATTTCGAAATCATTTTCAGATTAGTTACAAACTACTAATATACTGTTTCTGGACTACCTCAGAAATAAAAAAAATTTTTTGGGATCGCATTGAAAATATCTTTAATCCCAGGGATGGACTGGAAAAACTTTTTTTGTCGATCCACCCTAAGGACCATCTCTATAATAAGTTTGTAATTTTTCGGGGAATTTTGAAGAACACTTTCGGATTAGTTCGGGAATATTCTGAGATAATTCCTTGATTTCTTCTGGTTCATTTCAGAAATATTTTCGATATTATTTGTGGATAGTTTCGAAATAATACCAAAGTGCTACTGAAAAAAAACTCAAAACACAGCCAAAAAAGTAGTCTTGAAGTATCCAAGATTGAGCCAGGGCTGAAAAAAGGATTCCTCACAATGAATAGAACCCACGGCCTTTTCGGCTTCTATATCAGCGTCCGTCGAGTGATAGGTAACGAGACGCGGTACTAGGTGAACCGTTCGTTACCCCGCTTTTCTGTGACGGGGTAAAAACTACTTCAAACCATGATATACTATCCCCTCTATGGTAATCATCGCATGTTTCTGACCCCATGTACCGAGTTTGTTCATCACTTATCACATACTCAAGTAAGTCAAGTAGGTTCCTCTATTGGTTATCCATCTTATTATCTTGTTCAAGTATAAAGTAAAACTGACCTCATTGAAGTTTTCATTGATAAGAACAGAAGGTCAATTAAGCTGTAACTCTAGACTTATCTGGTGGAAATCGGTTCATAGGTGCCTAAAGTCACTTTAGCGCATGGGAACAACTTTGCAGCACTTATGAATATTTCAATGGACGTTTGTAATAAACAAGAATTTTATTCGCAACTTCCCGGAACTTGTAAATTTGTAGGTATGTAAAATCAGAACGTATATAATATTTCTACGTCGTCACCTCCACTAGAAAGGAAGTCATCAAACAGCAATTATATGGCAAATTTCATGGAAAATATGTTTCAAGGGAAGCGACACAAGAATGCATAGATAAAAAAAAAAAAAAAAATTACACCAACAATAAAGTAACTTTACTACAAAAACAAAAACTAAATAAAGAACACACGCAATAATGACAGCAACAACAATAATAATTTAAAAAAAACTACAATTGCAAACAGCTTACATCAACAACAACACTACGAACAACAACAATTGCAATCAACAACAACTTCGTCATATTCCAGCACAGCAACAACAGTTTGTAAAGAACCTGAGTGAGTTTTGCACGCTTGCTTTTAGTGATTGTGAGAGGCGTATATTGTTATCGTTGCCATGGTTACCGATAGGAAACGGTTAAACTGGCTAAAATGGGTTGTTAACCGGTTCAAGCTGCTAACTTTACGATAATTCGATTTGGAAATTATAAAAGCTTGTATACATTTATATATGTATGTAGTTGATTTAGTATTTAGTAAATAACTGTACTACTCAAGTTTAAAGCAATGCGTACAACAGACTGACAAAAAGCAACAACCACAAGAGCAATGAAATTATGTTTACATCTTTTGTTGTCGTTGTTGTTTATTGTACAGTGATAAGGAACGACAGACAATAATAATTACTGCCGCGTCTGATTTTTCGCTGTCGTTGACATTGCAACGTCACATACTTATATACAATGGTACTTTAGACCCTCCCTCAAAAAAATTATTATTATATTTGATTTATTTTTTATTTCATTTTATTTTATTTAATTCTTTTATTCAACTATATTTTATAATATTTTCCTTATATATTATTTTTCATTTACTTTGATTTTATTTTATTTCATTTCATTACATTTTATTTTATTTTATTTTTTTAATCCATTTTATTTTATTTTATTTTTTTTTTTTCAATTTTTTTTTTCATTTTATTTTGTTAAGTTTTTTTATTTACTTATTTTTTCCTTTCAATTTATTTATTTTTAATTTTCTTCGTTTTTTTGTTCTACTTTTACTTTATATTAGTTACTTTATTTTTGCTTTGAATTTTAATTTATTTTATTTCATTTCATTTTATTTTATTTTAGTAAATTTTTTTTCTATTTTTTTAGATTATTTTGTTTTATTTAATTTTTATTTTGCTTTTATTTGATTTTAAATTTTTATTTTACATTATTTTTTTATTTACTTTCGTTTCATTTCATTCCATTTCATTTTATTTCATTTAATTTTATTTTATTTCATTTCATTTCATCTCATTTCATTTCATTTCAATTTATGTCATTTTATTTTATTTTATTATATTTTATTTTATTATATTTTATTTTATTTTATTTTATTTTATATTATTTTATTTTATTTTATTTTATTTTATATTATTTTATTTTATTTTATTTTATTTTATTTTATTTTATGTTATTTTATTTCATTTTATTTCATTTAATTTTATTTTATTTTATTTTGTATTTTTATTTTTATTTTTATTTTTTTATTTTTATGTATTTTTTATTTTATTTTGTTTTTTGTTTGTTTTATTTTTTTGTTTTATATTATTTTATTTTATTTCATTTCATTTCATTACATTTCATTTCATTTTATTTTATTTTATTTATTTTTTTTTATTTCTTTGTTTTATTTTATTTTTTTTTTCATTTCATTTCATTTTTTATTTATTTAATTTTATTTAATTTAATTTAATTTTATTTTATTTTATTTTATTTTATTTTATTTTATTTTATTTTATTTTATTTTATTTTATTTTATTTTATTTTATTTTATTTTATTTTATTTTATTTTATTTTATTTTATTTTATTTTATTTTATTTTATTTTATTTTATTTTATTTTATTTTATTTTATTTTATTTTATTTTATTTTATTTTATTTTATTTTATTTTATTTTATTTTATTTTATTTTATTTTATTTTATTTTATTTTATTTTATTTTATTTTATTTTATTTTATTTTATTTTATTTTATTTTATTTTATTTTATTTTATTTTATTTTATTTTATTTTATTTTATTTTATTTTATTTTATTTTATTTTATTTTATTTTATTTTATTTTATTTTATTTTATTTTATTTTATTTTATTTTATTTTATTTTATTTTATTTTATTTTATTTTATTTTATTTTATTTTATTTTATTTTATTTTATTTTATTTTATTTTATTTTATTTTATTTTATTTTATTTTATTTTATTTTATTTTATTTTATTTTATTTTATTTTATTTTATTTTATTTTATTTTATTTTATTTTATTTTATTTTATTTTATTTTATTTTATTTTATTTTATTTTATTTTATTTTATTTCATTTCATTTCATTTCATTTCATTTTATTTTATTTTATTTTATTTTGTTTTATTTTATTTTATTTTATTTTATTTTATTTTTTTTTTTTATTTTGTTTTATTTTATTTTATTTTTAATTTTTTTTTTTTTATATTATTTTTTTTTTTCATTTTATTTTATTTATTATAGTTTATAAAATTTTTAACGCCTTTTTATCTTATTTTATTCTACTTTTTTTATTTATTTTATTTTATTTTATTCTAATTTTTTTACTTATATATTATTTTAATTCATTTTACTTTTCTTTAGTTTCGAATAATTTTATTTTATCTTTATTTATTTTACTTAATTTTATTTTATATTATTTCATTTAATATTCTTTCATTTCATGTTTTCATGTGCTTTTTTAAATTAAAGAAAAATAACCCTTTTATAAACGGTCTAATGTACAATACATCTAAGTATATTAGTGCGTAAAGCATTTGTATGCATAAAGTGCATTTTGCAGGGGCGTTTTGTTATTCTGATGACGTATTGTTTGTTGTTCCTGCTGTCAATATCGGTCACTTTTAATATTATTGTGTATTTTTTGGTCTTGAACGCGGTGAATTTTTTGTCGATAAAGCACGAACAATGTTCAGCCAAAGGTGGTCCGCTGACGCATTGCAAAGTATTACTATTGGAGTACTCTCATATCACAAAATTGGAACCATCTAATGATTTTTGCATGGAATGAGCTCAATTTTTGTACGCATTTGTTCTGATATTATATTCGCTGATATTTCGCAATAAATTGCTATCTCCTCTATTTGACTTTATCCAGACTTTGTACAAGTGTTTACAAAATGATTTTGACAGTAATTAATGTCTTATGATAAAAATGTTTGGATCAAGTGTGATAAACTCAAGTGGGATTTTGCTGGTGTTTAATCCCTGCAGTGAAACACCAAACTAGTCTGAAAACATACTAGTTTCATGACTAGTAGATGACTAGTTTGTTCTGGTCGAAGTCTGACAATTAACATCTCGTAGGATATCAACACGTAAAAAATACCAGTTGCTTATATGGAAATAAGTTGGATGACTAGTTGGTCTTAGGGGGATATACAAGTTGTAAATATAAATGTGTAAAAAGCACTTGATGTAAGTTACGGATTTTGCGTTTTATTGTAGTTGTAAAAGGCATTATAAACTTCTTCCTGCACAGTGCTTGAATGGCCGGGCTAAATTATAATTGATTTACCAAATACGTAAAATAAAATGAGACAAATAAAAAATTAAATAAAACAAAAAAAAAAGAACAAATAAAAATAAAATTAAAAAAAAAAAATTAAAAAAAATTTTAAAAAAATTTAAAAAATTATAAAGAAGAAAAAAAATTAAAAATAAACAAATAAATTAAATTAAATTAAATAAAACAAACTTAAATAAAAAAGAAAAGAATAGAAAAATAAAATACAGTAACATAAGAGAGATTAAAATGAAACAAAATAAAATAGTTCAAAATAAAATTAAATAAATAAAAATCAATAAAATAAAATTTTAAAAAAGAAAAAAATCAAATAAAAATGTTAAAAAAAACAACAAAATTTTTAAAAATTTATTGAAAAATAAAAATACTCAAAATAATGTAAAATAAAACATAATAAAACAAAAAACAACAAATAAAATAATAAAAAAAATAAATAAAAATAAAACAAAATAAATTAAACTAGAGTTTGACCAGGGGTTTAAATTCAACCACGAAACCTTATTCTAATTTACAACATTTTTCAAGTCCCTTCCTTTGATTTTACTATTTTTTTCTTTTCATTTTCTATATTTTTCCTTTCCACACATTCTTCTTCCTTCTGCTTTTTACTCTCTACACCATTAAGTAACGCATTCTCAATTACCTTTGCTTAGTTCTTATAAGTTCTTAATTATTTTCTTAGGTTCACCTCGTTCAATTTTTTCTGCATTTTCGTTCCTTTCCTATCATTTCCTTTCCTTTCTTAGCCTTAACTATCCTTTCCTATCCTTTTCTTTCCTTTCCCTTCCTCCCCCTTCCAATTCCTTTCCTTTTGTTTCCTTTCTTTACTTTCCCCACCCTTTCCCTTCCCTTTCTTTCCCTTCCTTACCTTTCCATTCCTTACCTTTCGTTTTCTTTCCTTTCTAATTTTTGCCCGTAATTTCTTTTCCTTTCCTTTCCTTTCCTTTCCTTTCCTTTCCTTTCCTTTCCTTTCCTTTCCTTTCCTTTCCTTTCCTTTCCTTT
>CAXKVI010000001.1:159440436-159455436 GCA_964058755.1 Campiglossa producta
CTAGCCCTTGAAACAAAAATAACATACAATTTATTTTATTTTTTATTAAAACGTTTGGGGTGCATGCACTCGCCAATCAATTAATTGCCACAAGACTTAAGCAAGAATTAAAAACAATTGTGGAGAAAACTAATAAAAGCGCCAAGTTTCAATAAACGTGACTTGGGCAATTTATAAATAAATTTAACGCTTCTTGGGGTGCTTTAATTAAATAGACAATTTTGGAAGTTTTTTTTGGTAAGAAAGCATTAGTAATTTAAATATTAGTTCCTGGGTGACCGATCTTGCTCGGTGCTATCAATTTAACGCTAACTTTACTTACCCAAAATGATCCCTAAATGACCCAAAATAATCCCGAAATGTACCTAAAATGATCCCAAAAAGACCCTTATAGTACATTTACATTGCGAATTTTGCGATATTTTCCATACAAATCTCATTTTCAAAATTTGGAATTCCATCACATTTGGCCTCATTGACTTTTGCATTAAGAACAGCTGTAAATAACAATTTCAACTAGTTTTTTTTTTAAGAAAATGGACCAATTCTACCAAGAAAAGACAGAAGCTTTCTTGACTCTTCATTTATTATTACTCTACAGGTGTTTCAAATAGCACGGTGGTGCTTTTTCTTTCAGTGGTTTTGTGTTCTGGTAGAAGATTCTTGCAGAGAAGGTGAAGCCAAATGCAAATTTGCCAGTGTAAACAGGTTCGAAATGACTCATTCAAATTCGCCAAATTTGCTGAAGTGTAAATGTACTATTAAATGTTCCCAAAACGATACGAAATTTAACTCAAAAAGACCCAGAAATAATAAGAAAATGATCCCAAAATGTTCCGAAAATGATCCAAAAATATTTCCCAAATGATCCCAAGAACACCCTTAAATGTACCCTAAAATGATTCCAAAATTATCTAAAAATGTTCCCAAAAAAATACTAAAATAATCCCAAAACGACCCCAAAAAGACCCTCAAATGTTTCCAAAATGACCCAAAAGTTATCCCAAAGTGATCCAAAAATTATCCCAAAATGATCCGCAAATTACCACAAAATTCTCCCAAATTAATCCAAAATTGAACCCAAAAATATCTCAAAAAACACCAAAATAATTCCAAAGTGACCCCTAAATGATCTCAAAATAATCCCCAGAAATATACAATACAAATACAATACGGTGAAATGGTAACCCTGTGCTGCTACCCTACTTGAAAATATTTTAGTTGGTATGTAGGCGAAATTACCTTTCATTTGATACCCATATTGGCTTATCTAACTCCATAATTTGAAAAAATTGAGATAGGTGGCAACCCTGTACACCCCAAGTGGATAGTCTTATCGAAAATGTCGCCCTCGCCGCATGCCCGTTATCATTATCTTTTCTCAACCACCCTCCCCTATAAATTGCAAAAAGGCAACATTTCTTGCCCTCGCTGTCGTAGACGGTGCGATTATTTGCCCTAATAAATGGCAATAACAAACAAAAACAGTATACTATCTGTCACTTTCTAACACATGTATGTATATCAGCCACGGTAAAGCAGCACCGATAGGCATACACAATTTTGACATTTCATATTGCGGCAGTGTTTTCTTCTTCTGAAGACACGCAGGGTGACACTGAACATTTTAAGTGTACAGCAATTTCACAGGGCGAAGTTAAAATTATAAAAATGCTCCTCTACGAAATGGCAACAAATAGCAAAACGCTATTAGAATCAATCATACAATCTATATGCCAAATTGCATCCAAATCGGTCAAGCGGCTCCCGAAATAGTCCGTATATACAAATATACTGTGGCAACCCTACTTCAAAGTATTTTAGTTGGCATGGTTGATTGGCATATTTCGCTACAAGATTTAAAAAAAAAATTGATATAGGTGGTAACCCCCGAGTGGATAGTCTTAGAATCAACCATACTATCTAAGTATATTCAAAATTGCATCCAAATCGGTCAAGCGATAAAATAAATAAAACGCGGTCAGGTGGCAACTCTATTTAAAAAAAAAATGATAATAAATTATGACCACTAAAATTGAAAAAAACAAACTACCTATATCGGAAAAAATGATATTGAAACATGTGGCAAACCCTTTTTAAAAAATAATTTCCCTTTCTGCACATCTATAAGACAAGCCTTTTCAATAAAAGTGGTTTTAAAATAGGTGGCAACCCTTTCCCATAAATAGTGATGCGTTTTTCATAGCCACCGGCTGAGCTCTTTATTTTGCTACCAATAGATGGTTTGTGTAACTTTTTAACTGAATTCGCTTCCTTAAAAAAACATTTTTTCCACACAATTTTTTATACGGAATTTGTCAAAATCGCTAACGACTACAACGAATTTCGTTAAAAATTTACAGAAATAAACTACTAAACTTTAAAAACAATTTTTTTTTTTTTAAATTTTGGTAGTTGTTGCCTTATTTCAAAATACTTTTATTAATTATATGAATGAAAATTTAATCATCCGTTTTAGTTAAAGTCGCTACTTAATTAAAAAGGCATTTAAAATATTGGTCAATCAAAGGTAAAAATTTTTGTAACAGGATCGTGTTATGAAAAAAAAATTAAGTTGGTTGGTAGAATGAAGAGAGTTTTTTTTTTGCAAGGTCACCCTGTGTCTACTATTATATTCACAAACCAAAGCGTATCTGTGCCAATAAGCGGTAAACGCCCAACTCAAGTTTGGAGTAAGTAAGTACTGTCACAAACCCACCATATCGTGATTGTGATATACATAGGTAATTCTATAGGTCAAGTGATTTTTATTCAACGGGAATATTTTTTCCAAATATAAGGGTTTTTCCGGTATCTTTTTCCGGCATTTCTTGTTGCGGTTCTAGTTTTGTCGCAAAGAGCCCCCTATAGTAAAACTCGGTTAAATAATGGCCTAATTAATGTAGGGCATTTTTAGCCAAGTTTTAAGATAGTCCCGATCGAACTAGTTCTTATTTGGTACGGTACCAAAAATTGAAAAAAAAAAATTTTATTTTTTTTTTGGCCGGCCCAACGATACATATATCGACATATACAAAGTAGTGTAAAATAATAACAAATGAAACATGTGCTGCGCTGTCGATTAATTTAACTGAGTCATAGTGATGTATGATTGAGTCAGCTATATATTTATCCACATACATATTTATCTATTAGGGTAGGCCAAAAAAAATCGAGTTGCTTTTTCTTTTCAAAGAGCATACAGAAATTCGAATTCCTGGCCATAAACGCAGTATAATGGCCAAATCTTAGAAATTTCCGACCACGAGGATCAATGAAAAAAGTTTATAAAGCTCAATTCCCTGTAAAAACTGAGGTACTGCATTTATGGTCAGGGGGGGAATTTTCGTGCTATGAAATGATAACGTGAAAAAAAAATTGTATGAATACGAAGTTTCTTTTCATAAATTTTGTATGAACATTCTTTTCATTTTATCACTTCTATACGCCCTTTTGAAAAAAAAGAAAATCGATTTGTTTTTGGCCCATCCTAATATTTGTATATCCATTTATTTTTTCAGCACGTGTGGAACTACGTCTTCTCACTAATATCTACAGACTACATTTGTATGTACAAAAATTAGTTTATCTGCTGTCAAATATCAACATACCCACATATACATATATACACACTTACATATGTATATTAGACTGTCCCAAAAATGTATGAAAAAAATGAAGGTTCGAAATTTGATATGCAAACTCTCTAAATCGGTGCGTTTTAGCCTTAAAGTCATGTTTGCGAAGTTTTATTGTTCTAGGATAACGGCAACCCGTGTCGATTTTTAGTTAAAGTTTTTGCCAGCAGCTTATACTAAGTTCGCAAAAAAGTTCATTAAGGCTTCGTAAATTACATATGTAATTTTAATATTTGGCTCATATTTAAAGGACTGTGTAACAAAGCTCCACCTTTGAATTTTTAAAAGTAGGTAAAAATATTTTGAAAAAAGTTTCAAAAATTGAAAGAAAATACACTTTGAAAAAAAAATGCCATTTTCCCCATACAAAATGTATGGGAAAGGGCGAAAAAAATAGCCACCCCTAACGGTTAAGTTAGAGCGCTAATTTTTTGCAAGGCTTATTTTCTCGTCAATACCTAAAGTTTCAGGGGGTAAGACCGAAAAAATAACCAAATTTTTTTTATTTGAATCACCCTAATATATATGTAAATATTTATGTAGCATTATTTATGCGCTATGAAAACAAACATTATTTAATTGGCTTTAATTGTGCTTATCAAACAAACAATTAAAATTCAAACACCCTTTGATTGTTATAAAGTAATATGCCATCATGTCGTAGGCATTAATATCACCATTCCCAGAAAGCTTTATTCTAAACTGTAAACAAAATCATATTGAGCAATGTGTGTTTGCGGTACAGTTACTTAATTTGACGAAAAATACCATAAACAAATAAATAAAACAATTGAATGTGATCAAGAAATTATTGAAGAGCATTTTAAATGCTACTATGTAGCAGTTAAAAAGCTCTTTTGTATCAACTTACTTCGGTTAATGGTACATTTACACCGCACCAAATTTGGCGGATTCAAATGAGCAAGTTCAACACCGTTTACACTGGCAAATTTGCATTTGGATTCACCTTCCCTGCAAGAAGCTTATACCACGAAAAAAAGTCACCGAAAGAAAATGCATTACCGTGATGATTTAAACACCTGTAGAGTAATAATAGTAGAATTCGCTCATTTTCTTAAAAAAAAAAAACTAGTTGACATTTTTTTTACAGCTGTGCATAATGCAAAAGTTATCACACATCAATTACTAATTAAGGTTTTAGCTGGGCCATCATTAATGTGGAACAGGCGCAGGGTTGCTATTTTGAGGAACTGCGGATTGTATTGTTCGGCAAATGTGGTCAATTGCGATGGAATTCCAAATTGGGAAAATGAGATTTGTATGGAAAAAACCCCAAATATGCAATTTTTCGCCAAATTTGGTGCGGTGCAAATGTACTATTAAGTTTATTATAATGTTTTCAAAATTTGGTTTTATCATATAGTCCGGTCAATATAGACATTTGAAAAACAAAAAATCTCACAGATCCCAATTTTTACATAGAGCTTAGGTTGGCCTTCAGATAGAAAACCTTGCTGTGTGCTAAAAAAAGTTATTTTTCAGGTTTTTCAGACTTTTTTCGAAAACGGTAAGGTTTTTCGAAAAATTACCATAAAAATATATGCCATGTATGTATAGAGTTTTCAGGAGATAGTATGCGTAGAAAAATTTTCTTTAACCTTTTATTTGTCACGAAATTCCCCATCGACAATGATAAAAGTTATTTTTGTAAAGCCCTATAGTTCTCGAGCGAGGTATAGCCACCTTTTCTCCAGGCCAATTTTTTTGCCAAGAACTTAGGTTCACCCTCAAGAAGAAAACTGCAAAAGTCCCTATCCCATTTGTGCTAAAAAAGATATTCGGGGTCAAATGTCGAGGACAATGCAAAAGATTCAAATGTGGATTTTTGTCGACCCCCTCCAGTCACCACCACCAGATTTTATTGGTCGAATTTTCAATCACAAGCAATACTAGTTTAATTTTATTTCTTCCGACATTCTATATATTTTTAAAAAAGAATATTTTTTTTTTGTTTCAGTCTAATATGCATAAATAAGTACATTTTATGAGTCCAAATTTATTTGTAAACAATTTCAAGGAAGACTGCAAAATGCCACAAATGTGTGAGAAAAATCAAATTGCTTATCATTCACATCAATTAATGTGATTTAATTATGCATATTTTGTTTTTTTATTTCTGCAGTTCCGCTCAACAACACCACACGCCAAGAGTCTGCAATGGAAAATTTTGCCATGGCTCAGCATAAAATTGCAGTCACAAAGAAAATAGAAAAAACAAATCAATGCCGACCAATAAATACGATCACAAAGAGAAAAATAGAATTTTGTACACTCAAGCTATTTGTAGATATGTATAGGTTATGCACATTAGGGTGCTTCAGAAAAAATGGCTGTGATTTTTAACTCGAAATTTATTACACCGAAAGGAGAAGATGGGTAATGAGAGGTGAGAGGCATCATATCCGTAGATTAACCATCGAGTTAGCACGTCATTACCTATGTGCATATTAGTCGCCTCTTACGACCGGTATGCCTTCCTCGGGCATATTCTAAACCCCTAATCCGCAGGGGCAAAATCGTCGCAAATTCGTTTCGTTTGCTTCTTTTTTTCTCTTATAATTCACAGATGCTTTTCCGTGATAGGGTAAATACAAATAGTCGCTGCTTTCTTAAGAATGAACATGAAAATATAGGTAAATGATAAAATAAAGGGTGTCATGAAAATTCTGGTTGAAATCATACTAACCCAGAGTCAATGCCTTTTGGACTAGTATGGGACTAGTATATTTCATACTAGTCCTTTTTGGACTATTATGGAGACTAGTTCGTTGAAATTTTGATATTTGCATCAAATTTGGTATTCCGGCCAAGTTAGGTTACTATTGCAAATTGGCAAAATCGGATGATAACCACGCCCCCTTTTTCGATATCCATAAATTGGCATATCTCGGTAGCTAAAATGGTAAAAATGATATAATTTTATAGGTAAATCCTTTGGTCATTCTTTTATTATTTTTTGATAAGTTTTTTGAAATGGGCGTAGACTCGCCCTCTTTTAAGGGAAGTATTTTTGAAAATTCGCTTGGTCATAACTTTTAAACTAATAACGGTAGAACGATGAAATTTGGCACAAAGCATACTAGTATCGTTGGAGGTATACCTGATAAAATTGAATAAAATCGCCATCCAACCACGCCCACTTTCGATATAGAAAATTTCGAAAATCACCTAAATTGACATAAATCTGTAACGGAAATGGCTAAAATCAGATAGTTTGGTAGGATCAGCCCCCTAGTTATTCTATTATGACTTTTAGATAAATTTTTAAAAGTAGGCGTTGCACCGCCCACTTTTCAGGGAGGCATATTTAAAAATTTCACGGGTCATAACTTTTAAACTGATTACGGTAGAACAATGAAATTAGTATACCTGATGTAATTGGACGAAATCGCTTCCCCAACCACGCCCACTTCCGAAAAGGAATATTTCGAAAATCATATCAAAACTACCGCTGAGTATTTAATGTTCGGTTTACCCGAACTTCGACTTCCTTACTACTGTAGAAATTATTAGTAATTTAAATATTAGTACCTGAGTGACCGATCTTACTCGGTGCTATCAATTTAGCGCTAACTTTACTTACCCAAAATGATCCCAAAATAACCCAAAAATAATCCCAAAATATACCTAAAATGATCCCAAAAGACCCTTATAGTACATTTACACCGCACCAAATTTGGCAAAAAATTGCAAATTTGAAGCTTTTATTTTATTTGATTTTATTTTATTTTCATTTATTTGATTTTTATTTTTATTATTTTTTTATTTTTATCTTTTGTTATATAATAAATGTTGTGGAAAACATGGCACTCTAATATGTGCACTCTATTCATTTATACGACTAAATACCTGCATGAAATCTGCACGATCATCAATGCACAATATTAATGGGTGATAATCCGTTCAGTGAGCTCACTCAAACACTTTTATTTCCGTGAATTCTTTCCACCTTGCACTTTTTCGTAGAATTATTTTTTATTTTTAGTTTTTCACTTTTGTTTTATCAATAACTTAATATATATATTTTACGCTTTTATTTTGTATTGTTTTCCGTCGATTTTTGACGCACGGCTGAGTATAAGTAGAATGCATTACAAAAATTATATTACAACAAAAATAAATGATGACAATTTGAAATGGACAAATGTTAATTGCTTCCGTACAAAGGCTTTTTGCATTATATGCACTTTTAAATTAGGGTGGCCCAAATTGATTTTCGTTTTATTTTTAGACTAGACAATGGAATTTTTAATTAAAAAAAAATTAAAAACTAATTATAACTAAAATATAAATATTTTTGAATAAATTTTAGATGTTTACATAGAAAATGTAACGCTCTTAAAAATGTCTTACACCTTTTTTTATGTCACTAATCATTAAGAAAAGATATTCACCCTCAAATTCGAAAATTATTTTATTTCTTGCAGCTGGGTATATAATGTGCAATGTCACTCGAACTTTGATAAATACCGTTAAAACAACGCAAAAACACGTTTAATTTTGTTAAAGAAACATTTCTTTGTTTAACCACTGACACATTTATTTTTTATTAATCCATTAACTTGTACTTTACTCTTTAATACTCTCGTGTAGAACGCGTGCCAGGATCAACAACACCATTAACCGATTTGTAAATATTTGAATTATTACATATATCATTTAATGGCGTTCTTTCGTCCAAACAGCGCAAATATACACGATCGACTAAACGATTAAGGAAACTAAAGGCAACTCAAGCACAAAGCAAAATGTAAAGACGATGACGGTGTCATTGGCACAGGTTCAATAGCAACAACAACACAGAAGCTATATACTATTTTGCATTATATATCATAAACAAAAAAATTTGTCGTAAACAATAATAGCTTAAGTAGAAATAAGCAAAAACTTATCGTTTCAAATATATATTTTAAACATTAATTGAAATACATTAGAGCGTATCACGGTGTAAGGAGGAAAAAAAAGTTCAAAATGACCACCTCCCTCTTCCCCCCCCCCCCCCCCCACATCTCAGTTTAAACACTTACCTTATGAGGTTTTCAAAAAAAAAAATTTACTTCTTTGTCACCCTGTAAAAACAGCGAAATTAGTTTTTTTTTTCTATAATTTATATATTTTAAGTTCGATTTTCAAGAGTGATACATTTTTAGAAAGGTATTCACCAAGGCAATATTTCATCCATAAAAACTTTTAACCCATCATGCCAACTACAGATTTTATTCTATCTTTACTAAAACCAACACCCTGTATTTGAAAAAAAAATTGTTTTCTGAAAACTAAGAAAAAAAAGAATATTCACTTGCATATAATGAGAAAATAAATGTAATGCATTTATGCTAAATCTTTCCTTGACTCTAATTTGCTGTAACGTTCTCGGATACTCAGTTTAGCGAATATATAACCTAAGCGTTCCTCGTCGGCAACTTCTGTACAATAATCACTTACTACGTAAATAAATCGCTCAGTATTTTGAGAATGGCATAGAAAATCTAAGTCTATATTTACTTTATTCAATTTTTTTTTTAATACAGGGTGTTGGTTTTAAATAAATTTGAATAAAAGCTAAAGTTGGTGTCGCAGATTAATGGCTTATATGGACGAAATATG
This sequence comes from Campiglossa producta, assembly GCA_964058755.1. Lineage (NCBI taxonomy): Eukaryota > Metazoa > Arthropoda > Insecta > Diptera > Tephritidae > Campiglossa > Campiglossa producta. The sequence goes on from CAXKVI010000001.1 coordinate 159,449,703, forward strand.
ACACGGGTTAAAACCTTTACAACAATATATTGCTCGTTGAAATCAAAGACCAAATAAAAAAGTTATACGCAAAAAACGAATTTCGCTGTTTTTACAGGGTGCCCAAAAAATTTTTTTTCTCCATTTTTGAAATCAACAACAAGTAAACATTCGAACCATTTTAATTTTTTTTTTTGCGATACGCTCTAATATACATAAATATAAACAGAAGCATAAGTGTAGGAAGCAAACCAAACATTGTTAATTTTCCTTGTCATTTTAAGATCCAGACACTTATATGCATTAGAAAGGTAAAAAAAATTACTGTAAAAATTACAGATCTTAATATTAAATTCTAACATCATCTATGATCGCTAGTTTAGACAAACGACAAACCATTGTTGTAAAACACCGTTTACCGGAACATATTTTTGTAGGAAATAGACTTCCCTACAAAAGCTGCCTAGACGAAAATTTTCTCAAGCTAGCCGTTTTCTAGTATTCTTGCCTCAAAATTTAGCTTGTTTTTTGGATTCCCCGATTTTGGTTTGAAAACTTGCCTAACATGAAAAAATCAACAGGGAATAAAGCTAAACACATTTTCCCAAGGGAAATTGGCTGCTTAATCCGAATTCAAGTTCAAAAATCATTAACGGTACCGATGTCGGCTCTAAGCTCGCAAAAAAATACCAATACTATTTTGTCATGGTTTTGTGAGGTTAGAGACAAACTGCGACCTGCTGATTTGGATTTATGTAGCTCGTCAAAATACTTGAAAATTAATGTACTGAGTTCACAGATCCGTCAACTTTTTGTTTGGTTTATCCTATATACATTCGATTTTACGGGATTTTTGTTCCTTTGCGTTCTTAATAGCGACAACAGACTAATAACAAATATAAACAAGTAAGAATGTATCAAAAATCATAATAGAATGACTAGGGGGCTCATCCTACCAAACTATATCATTTTAGCCATTTCCATTACCGAATTATATCAATTACGGTGATTTTCGAAGTTTTCGATATCGAAAGTGGGCGTGGTTGGAGAGCGATTTTATCCAATTTCATTAGGTATACTCATCGTTCTACCCTAATCAGTTTAAAAGTTATGACCCGTGAAATTTTCAAAAATGCCTCCCTTAAAAGTGGGCGGTGCCACGCCTACTTTTAAAAATTTATCAAAAAAACATAATATAATGATTAGGGGGCTCACCCTACCAAACTATATCATTTTAGCCATTTCCGTTAACGAATTATGTCAATTTAGGTGATTTTCGATATTTTCGATATCGAAAGTGGGCTAGGTTGGTGGGCGATTTTATCCAATTTCATTTGGTATACTCCAAACGATACTAGTATGCTTTGTGCCAAATTTCATCGTTCTATCATAATCAGTTTAAAAGTAACGGCCACTCGAATTTTCAAAAATGCCTTCCTTAAAAGTGGGCGGTGCCACGCTCACTTTAAAAAATTTAACAAAAAAATCTTAAGAGGATGACCAGGGGGATTCACCTATAGAATTATATCATTTTAGCCATTTCAACTACCGAAATATGTCAATTTATGTGATTTTCGAAATTTTCGATATCGAAAAACCACGCGATTATCCGATCTTGCCCATTTTCAATAGCAAGATCTCAATTTCAAACGAATTTTCGAAATAGGTTGATTCGTGCGCCACCTACCGGAATTTGTTTGATGAGTAATCTTATTATCACCAGGTTCTGAAAAATATGTCAAGTTTCAAGTCTCAAGCTTTCCGGAAAGTTACTCAAAAATCGATCACAAGATTGTCCCCGTGTCTCATAGATTTTCAATTTAGCGACCAGCGCGCCACCTATGGGAATTTGGATTTCTACAAATTGCATTGTCACCGGGCCCGGAACTACGTGCTAGGTTTTAAGATCCCAGGTTGCCAGGAAGTTAGTTAAAAGTTGATCGCAAGACTTCCAATTTCAAACTGGACAATTTTTTCATTCACATTGTATTGTCATGGAGTTCTGACCTATATCAGGCCCGTTCGCAGGGGGTGATTTTGGGAGTTCAACGTAAATTAAAACTGAAATTATTATAGAGAATGAGAAACTTCTTTGTTGTGATAATGTAGAATTTCCTACTGAGAAAATTTTACAACTTCGTCTTTACGTTCAATGAAATTATAAGTACCCTTTCACATGTTCCAAATATTGAAATCGATTTTTGCCATTTCATTTCGAATTTTATTGGAAGTCTCATTCGCACTCTTTCACTCTAACGCTCTATCTATCATCATGTCAGATTTAGATTTAAAAAAAAATTCCAAAAAAAAACTCTAACCGCATTTACTTCAAAATTTTAAGAGTGTGAAACAGCTCAAACACTTCAAACAGTAAAACAATGAGAATTGTGCGAATAATGAAGATTCATGTATTTATAGATACATACATAGAAACATACATCTTTACCTGTATTTTATTACCCACTTTCCCTGGTGGTTCATTTACCAAAATGTGACAAAGGTTTACTTTCTCTTTGTTCTTAAGCACTCATCGTCATTTCATATGCACAACTGCTACTTTTATACAACGAATTAAAAATGCATCGTCACGAATTAAAGAAGCATCTATTAATCCCTTTTTCTTATTTAGTGCCATTGTTTGAAACTATCCTCAAGTAAATTGATATGAAATTTTCCGCCCTTAATGTACCACAGAAAAGGATCCATTATTGATCAAACATATTTACTGGTGCACTGTACAGTATACAGTGATGGGCAATAAAATAGTTTCAGGTATAGAGCCTTAAGAAGTAAGTAGGTAAGCCTTTTCCCCATTTTTGTGAGTATGGTCGTTCACCTTCATACCAATTTTAATGGTCCTACCTTTATCCCACATAGAGATATTCAGCTTTAAGAAATAAGTTTGTATTCGAGCTACGCACCTCTTTTGCGATAACTCTAACCCATTTCTCTGGGAATTGTTCAACACATCCAAACCAATTTTCAGGTCCCTGCCATGAACCCTTTTGTAGGAGTTTAGCTTAAAAACTAATTATGTATTGGAGTTTCCATGTCCCCTTTTCCCATAACTCGGATTTTTTTTCTTCGGGAGTATAGTAGTGATATCGTATATCTCCTTACAAATTTTCAGGCCCATGAAACCTTTTAGATATATTCAATACATTTGGTCAATACCTCGCAAACGTCCAGGGTCGCATGTGTTCCACAGTAGGACAATATGTCGGAACCCGGTTTGCATCGAACTAAGAGCCACACCCGGTTAAACCCCTCATCAACATTTTTCATTTGGTACCCATATTATCAAAACTCTTTCTAGAGTCACACCTTGTCCACATTTTGGTCGATATTTCGGTAACGGGTTCGTACTTACCGTACACTTTTCCCACCTTTTCGTCTATATTTGAGAAACGGGTTCGTACATTGGACTTAGAACCCCTCCCTGTTAAGAGCCCCGCAAACGCCTTTTATTTGATATACATATTGTACACTGAGTCACACCTATGGAAATAAGAACACCACCCTGTTGAAACCCTGATCAACGCCTTTCTTTTGATACCCATATTTCACAAACAGCTTTCATGTTCACATGTGCTCCACAATTAGGTCAATATCTTATCAACACCTTTCATTTGGTACCCATATTATCCAAACACTTCCTTGGTCCACATTATGATCCGATATCTCATATCTGAGACTCATATTAACACCTTTCATTTGATACCCATATCTCATAAATTCCTTCTAGGGTCACAGCTGGTCCACATTGGGTTTCAAGACCCTAATTTCCTAGGGATATAAAATAAAGTTTAAAACCTATTCTCCTATCCCCCAAATATAAAAACCCGTGACACGAGATTTTTATATATTAGAATATATGAAACAAAAAGTTTACAAAGGACCTTTGAAGTCATATAAATAACGAATTTTTAAATAATAGCACGGTCAAAGTAGACATAAAAACTGTGGTTAAATAACAATAATTTCCACAGAGCCAAATTTTGGTAGAGAGCTTAGGTTCGCAGAAAAAAAACTTCAAAAGTCCCCATGGATCCCATGTGTGCTAAAAAAGTTTTTCGGGGTCAAAGGTCAAAGTTTGAGTTTTTTTTTACTTTTTTCGAAAACGGTAAGTTTTTTCGAAAAATTACCTGAGACCAAGTTGTAGACTTGAAAATTCTCTACAAATATGGGTTTTTTTTATTTTTCTCGACTTTAACTCAGAATAACTTTTTTAGCACGAATGGGATCGAACCTAAGCTCCTGACAAAATAATAGGCTTTGTGGGGATTTTCGTTATACAAGATAAACTAAATTTACCGGCCTAGTATTTTTTTATATCATGCATGGCGGCCGCCGTGGTGTGGCGGTTAAGTGTTCGGCCTTCTACACCAAGTTGTGGCGGATCAATGCCCGGCAAAAGTAACATCAAAAATTATTTCGGCAGTAGTTTGCCAAACTCTCCGGGTGTATTTCTGCCATGAGAAGCTTCTCAGCAAAAACTCATTTGCTTTGCAACTGCCGCTCGGAATCGGCAAAAAAACTGTAGGTCCCGCCAACTTGTAGGAAAAACTCAAAAGCAACACACCATAAGTTGGAAGGAGAAGCTCGGCAAAAATCTCGTTAGAGTTATGATAACCTGTTGGTATATCCCAGCCATTAGTTAGCATGGAGAAAAGGTGGATCTAGCTCGAGAACTATTTTCATTGTCGATGGGGAACTCGTGACAATTAAACGGTAAAAGAAAATGTTTCTGCGTATGCTAAAGCTTTCGAGAAAAACCCTGAAAAGTTCATACGTATTTTCAAATTATTTCCAGAGCTAAGTAATTTTACAATCGTGATATCTCAGAACTACAACTTCGCCTCAGTTAATTTTTCGAAAAAACTTACCGCTTTCGAGAAAAGTCCCAAAAACCTAAAATTTTGTCCTTTGACCACGAATAACTTTTTAGCACTCATTGGCTTGATGGGGACTTTGAGTTTATCTATCTGAAGGTGAACCAAAGCTGTATGCAAAAAATTTGGTTCTGGGGGAATTTTTATATTCAGCGTACTAGTACCAGGGTATTATAATTTTGTCCACATAACGGTACTACGTAACGGCAAAAAATAATGGAGATAGATATAGAGTTCCATATATGAAAGTTCTTAGATTGAAAAAAAAGTTCTTAAGGCATGTCCGCCCGTCCTTCCGTCTGTCCGTGTACACGACAACTTGAGGAAAAATTTGGATATTTGCATGAAATTTTGTATACAGGTTATTTTCTGGTCAAGGTAGGTTGCTATTGAAAATAGGCCAAATCGGATGATAACCACGCCCCCTTTTTCGATATCGAAAATTTCGAAAATCACATAAATTAACATATCTTGGTAGCTGAAATGGCTAAAATGATATAATTTCATAGGTCATTCTCTTAGGATTTTTCCATAAGTTTTTTAAAGTAGGCGTGGCACCGCCCACTTTTGAGGAAGGCATTTTTGAAAATTCGACTGCTTGTAACTTTTAAACTGATTACGATAGAACGATGAAATTTGGCACAAAGCATACTAGTATCGTTGAGAATATATCGATATCGAAAACTTCGAAAAACAACGAATTATTCCCGACTAAATTGAGAATCATTCACGAACGAATTGGGAATTATTCGCGAGCAAATTGAGAAACATTCGTGAACCAAAGGAGAAAGGTTCGCGAACGAATTGAGAGTAATTCACGAAAACAAATTGAGAATCTTTCGCGAACGAAAGGAGAAACAATT